>JANHGO010002061.1:0-31537 GCA_024606505.1 Aquila spilogaster
TTGGTGTGCATGTTTGGTGGAGCGATCCCCATGCACCCAGTGCTGTAATAAAGGGAATACCTGCTTGACATAACTCATTGGAATGTCAAGTTATTTTGTTGGATTTCTCGGCATCACCAGGAAGTTCTGTTTCACCTCATTTCAAACCAATGTTTTAGACCAAGACATAAGATAAACAGGAAGGAGAATGTATGTTAGTACTTGTAATGACTGAAAGCTGAAAAGTAGGAATGGTTTTATATGAAATTTATGAAATTTTGCAGGTGGAAAGTTAAGTAGGAGTGACTTTAGGAGGCATGTGCAATGAAGGCATACTGATATTTGCATGGAGTCTGCAGCTAAGATAGATTACAATGTTTGGAGAAGAACATGTACATGATTTCTTCCCCACCTCCTCCCCAGCATGTCAGCCAGACATTTCCAAGTGCAAAAATGGCAATGGACATATCCAGAACTCCAAATTCTTTCTAATTTTCATTCTGTTATTTTTCAAGAGTGATTATATATTCCTTAAAATAGTTTAAAGGCCAGATGATTTTGTTTCAGTGTGTTCTGCAGAAAAGCAACTATGTACAATGTATTTTCATTCCTTCAATAACTCAGTTACAGATTTTTACTGTCCTTCTGCCAGAATACTAAGAATATTTTAACAGGTGAAATACAAATTAAACAGGCAAGAGCATAATAAAAGAACAGGGTTCTCATCTGCTACATCACACAGAGCTGATAACAATTGTAAACGTTACTCTGCACTGAGTTGTTGGAGAAAATGTGAGAGCCAAAATAGTTTGGAAGATGGCATTTTCACCTAAGCATGTCTGCTAGGTTTCAGAATTTCAGAACCTATTTTCAGCCAATCCTTGCTGTTGCTGTTCAGTTTCTTTTCTTCAGATGGGACTCCAATAGAGGTCTTAGGACCAACAAGAGAAGCTGATTTAGAGTGTGCCCAGCACTCATCTAGACTGGGGAGGGGCATGACTCTGCACAGAAATTGGGATTTTTTGATGAAAAATGAAATCTTAACTACCAAACTTTAGCAAGTCAATTCCTTCTCTGCTACCAATCATGCAAAGAGTACTCAGGATACTCTAGTGTCGAAGTGATTAAATGTAGTTGAAATGCTTATGGAGAAAAGAGACTAGTTAGCAGATTTGTTGCCAAATCAGATACTTCTTGATTAAACACAGGAACAAAAAGTCAACATTTCCTCCTTCCAATAAGGGTTCTGTCTTGTCTGGTCAATGTGAGATGAAAAGTGTGCCCAGGGGCACTGAATTATACTTTAATAAATGGTGTCTGTTGAAATTCCATTTACACAGGAGGTGTGATTCCACTAGAACTCATCCATTACCTTAGAGAGAGCTGGGAAAGCAGATGAGCTGAGATTACTGCTATAGGGTATGGCTTCTTTTAGTGTTTTCTTCAGAGGAGAACGTATAAGTTGCTTGCACATAGATTGGTACAATCTGTTGGAGGGCAGCAGTTATATAAATATGTTCCTCTTTTTTCTCTCTTACCAAAAAGAACCCATCTCTATCAGAGCTGCATACAAGGAAAGATTAAGAATTTTTTGTATAACAGATTGAGATTTCTGCTCCGGAACTGTACCTGTATATAGTCTCTGTTTCTAATAAAACTATGCATGCCCTGCTGTGGAAGGAAACACCTTTCTAGTGTTTCCTTTGAACACAAAAACCACATTACACCACTATGTAAAATGATGAAAAATATGCTACTTAACCCGTGAGGCCAGGCACACTGTGTTAGAATCACAGAATCATAGAATAACCAGCACAGAGCAGAGGGTCAGGATCCCATCCTTCGCCCTGTTGGCCATGTTTCTTCAGATGCAGCCCAGGACCTGGTTGGCTTTCTGGGCTGCAAGGGCACAGTGCTGGCTCATGTCCAACTTCCCATACACCAGTATCCCCAGAGATACTGTATGAGCTCAAACCACTATAATAATAAAAATATATTTGTGTTCAAAATTAATTCAGTGTTCCAATGAAGCCTGAAGTAGCAATGTACTTTCATTCCTGTGCTAAAGTCAGATTAGAATGTGCAGGACCTCTACTATTTTTCCATTAAAACCAAAACATACCATGTCTCACACTCTGCTAATCAAAGGAGATAACCAAGTTCAGTGTATGGGATGTTACATTGCTGAATTTACCAGTTGTTTGTCTGTTTGTTTGTCTTGTTTGTTTTTTTTTTAAATAATGAAATACTGGTAAATGTTTAGATGGTAGCAAAAATAACTGTCAGAGACACTGAATGTCCTTGAGGAAAATCCTACCAGTTGAGGAAAATGCTCAATCTGAAAAACATGTACACACATCACTGTCAAAAAGGGTTAACCTCCTCAGTCACTGATGAAAGGTTCTAGAGCAACCCACCAGCACCTAGTCTGCCCAAAGCAAATCTGACCATTAACAATGGGGATGGAGGATACTGCTTCTGCAGAAGCAATGTGTTTGTGTACCTATATTTGTATGAGACAGAAGGAACTCACACCTCTGCTTTTCTGAGGTTGAGAAAAAGCAGAGAGAGAAACAAAAGTAAGAGGAGGATTCAGCCTAGCAGAGCAACATGAGATGTCAGAAGCTGTGAGCAGAGATGCTGCTGCTGCTTACTTGATCTCTCAGGCATTCAGGGAAAGAGGTCTATGTCCTCTTAAAAAATTGAAGGTCTTCTTCAAAGAGCCACCAGGCTTCATCACATATTTCTTCTAAGCAGAAGAGCCTGAATACTCAGGTGTCTTGGTTTCAGCAGGGTTGGAATTGCTTTCTTCAGAGTATCTGATATGATGCTATGTTTTGGCTCAAGGAGAAAAACAATGTTGATAGAACATCATTGTTTGTATTACTGCTAAGCAGTGTTGTATAGAGCTAAGGCCAGTTTTCCAGCTCATACTAACAAAGGACTGGGAGACAGAATCAGGACAGCTGACTTAAACTAGCCAAAGGGATATTCCGTACCATATGACATCATGTGGAAGGAGAGTTTTTGAAGGGGGTGGGAGCTTATCTCTCTCTCTTCCACTGCTTGGGGGGCTAGCTGGGCATTGGTCAGTGGTGAGCAATTGCTTGTGCATAACTTGTTATATGCATTCATATATATATATGTATTTGTCATAATTATTCTTTTCCTTTCCTCTACCTTATGGAATAGCTTTATCTCAACCCATGAGTTCTACTCTGTTGTTTTTTTTCCTTTCGATTCTCTCCCCCATCCCACTGGGAAAGGAGTGAGTGAGTGAATGACTGTGTGGTGCTTAGCCACCTGCTGGGTGAAACCACAACATCAGGTCAAAGGAAGAACTGTTGCTTCGAAGTTCTCTTGTCATCTAAGTGTCGTCACTGAGACAGAGGCCTCTGAAGGATCCTGGCAGCAGGGGACTACCCAAATGCTGTTTGGGATGAGGAGTATAATCTCATTTTCTTTTCTGAGATGAAGACTTTCACCCTGACCTCCTGTCTGCTTGGAATAATTTCAGCATGGTTGTAACACTTCCATTTACCTTCAAGTCATAGAAGGTGCCTTAACTGGAATGTTTCCACCTGGGGAAATTAAATGCAAGCAGACAGGTTGTGCATGAAAGCCATGCATCAGAAACCATGCATCTACAACCATTCCTCTCCTCTGGGCATTAAATATCCCTTCACCCACACTTTTTTCAAAGCACTAAATACCGCAGAGCAGAGTCAGTATGTCACAGCAATGAGCTATAGCCAAGTGTGTGACACGAACTGGGCTGATCCCATACAGGGCTGAGGAATTGTTCTGCCACAACCCAGCTGTCAGGAAATGATATAACAGATAATAAAACTATGACTGAGGAAAAGATACCCTTCAGGAAATACATATGGGACCATTTTTTGAAACCAAACCTCACCAAATGGAATTTATGTTCAAGCTCAAAGAGAAGTAATAATTTCCAAAATTACATTTTTTTTTCTGGTTTATAAGGTAATTACTGAACACTTGTACATTTGTAGGCATCTGTACTTTCATGTAGGTTTTTGTCTGTCTTAAAGAATCTGAATAAATGACAACCACGTGTCAATGGAATATAAAATTGACATCCTTATATAGATCCCTTTCCTTGGTATCAAAAAAACCAGAGACTTTATGGTGGATGAGTTGTCTCCCACTCAGTGTTCACTAGAAAGCATCCTGGTTATTATTCTATTAGCTCATCTAAAAGTGAAGCAAGACTGGAACTAGTCTGATGCTCACACTCTGTGACTTGCCTGTAGTACTGGCAGGAGGCACCTGAACCAGCAATTTTGTGGGTACTTCCCTGCTTAGTGATGAAATCTAAGATAGTTGCTGAGGGATTTGTGAAAATAGAATTAAAAAGTCACTCAATCAGTGCCAGACCAGAATGCTGCTGAATGCTGCTTCCCTAACCCCAGAGTGATGAAGCTGATTTATTCACGACCACATGGGAGCTGCTTAGCAGCTTATAAGCATATACAGTACAGCTCCAGAATTTCTGCTTCAACCTTCTGGTTAAGAAGCTGCAAAGGATCAACACAAAAGTCTTTTAATCCACAGTTTGAAGAGGTCTCAGGTTCTGAAACCACCCACCTCTCTTTTGTTCTGTTTTTGCTAAGCATATAATGTTGTTTTGAAGTGGAAAGTCAGATTCTCCTTCTGCCAGGACTGCTGAGGCAAACTGAAAGCTGTTTCCTGTGTCAAGCACAAAAGAGTGTTTATTTTAATGCACCTTATAATCCTGTCAGAAGTATTATAGGAGCTCAGCAGTAAATGAGCTTACAAATAATTAAATGCAGTTCACTATAAGGACAGATCACTACAGAAATTGCTGTAGCGTTTTTGTTTTTTTTTTCCCCTGATGTATCCACATCAGTTTTTACAAATCAGGAAGTAGGTATTCAGTGGAGTTTAATACAAAACATAATGGCTGTAGAATATTTCACTCAGAGAAATTCATCTTCAGTGAACTAATGCAACAAACTAAATAGAAATACAAATGGTTCCTCTGTTAGAATGTAACTTATTTAGGCACAATTTCCTCATTTGCATTTTTTCTTTCTTTTTTATTTAGGCATTCTAAAAATGGGTAATATAAAATTGGAACTTGTGTCATTTTAAATAGGATTTTTAATAGCATTTCTCCATAATTACATTTAAATTACATTTTAGATCATTAACATTAATTCTGGAGTGCAATGGAATTGCCAGCCTGAACCAGTAAAAGAGCACCAGAGTGACTGGAGTATGGGAGCCCGGATCCACCCATCCTCTCTCTCCCTCTCAGTGGTGCTTCCGGCCATGCTTCCAGGAGCGCGTATGCACTCAGAGCCTGTGTGCTTTGCCCCCCCTTTCCCTTTCCGACATGCCAGAGTTCAAACTAGAGAAGGCTGCATTCCTGAGCTCACCCTTTTTTCGAAACTGTTGCTGGGAGGGGTGAGTTAATTCTTCTTTCTTTGACATCTTGCTCTATAGCACCTGTATCTCAAGTAAAGGCTCTGTCATCACCTTTGTTTGCATTACATTGACCAAGACTATCTGAAATATGACAGCATCTTCTGTGTATCAGAAAACAGTGTTTTTTTAAATTATTATTATTTTTTTTTTTGCAAGGGGAGGATTAAATGGCCAGTCTCACACCATACAGGTATTTGAATCCAAGTATTCATTGAAAGAGACTATACTGGAAATGTGGAATAAAATGCTTGTGAAAGAAAATTTCCAAAGATGCACAGAAAAGGCAGAGCAAAAAAAAGCCATTTCTACCATTCAAATTAAGAAGGAGTCTTTTCCACAGACTGAAACTAGAGAAACAGCTGTCACTCACTGATTCCCGGAGTCCCTCTAGCAGAGAAACAGGTAGCAAATTTGCTTTTTAAAACAGCACCATTTGCAAGCACATCAGAAAAGTAACAACCAGGAAAACAAAAATTCATTCCTTTTGTCTTGGTGTTGCAGGCTTTCCTGAGCCAGTGAAGTACTGACAGAATTGCAGACTGTGTTCCTAGAGCTAGAAAAAGGGAGGAGGCTGGACAGAACAGATTATAGTGTGGCAGAAGTAAACACTCTCTCTGGCTGCTTGCTCTTTCCCGATGTTCTGCAGAGCCTGAGGGCTGCAAGAGGTAGGCACTACTTACCCTCACCCATGAAACATGACTGAACACATCCAGCATTCTGTGTAGAACAGCACCAGCATCTGTATTTTATCCTCACTGTTACTTGGTTGTGCATGTCACTTTTAAGCTGAAGTTCCTGCGTGGGAAGTCATTGTTAAAACATTTTCATCCTGGACCTGTGCTCTGCCTTCGTTGACATGGATAACTACAAAGGCTGAGCTTACAAATGTCAGTCTGTCTAACTTTATCTCCATTCATAGCAACTCCACTTTGAGCTCAAATCTCAGCAGCTGGTAGATTTTTATTTTTTCAAAAAACTGTTATTTTCTCTGTCTGAAACATTGCGCACAGACCCTGCCTTAAAGTTTATCCCTGGGAAGAAGTTACTGCTATTGAAATCTCACACTAGGGCACCAACTTCCCTCATCAAATGTTCTTTATGTTTTTATCCCCCTGTAAATTACTGAAGAATATAATTCAGAACAAAAATTAATAACAGCAGACCTGGAACATACTGTTGACAAACTGATCCAGGTTTTTTTTAATGGTCCTTGTGTCTGACTTACCATTGTGTCTGGCTACCACCCAATCATTTATGCAGCCTGTGCTGCTTGCATGGCTGAGAAATCTTTTATTTGTTTAGAGCAGCAGAGCTGGAAGAAAAAAATCTCTTGGTCAAATTCATAGAGGAAAAGGCTTAGTAGGAAAACTAAGAACTGAATTTAAACTCTAATCTGGGATTTTAAGTATATATTCTATCTGCAGTTTGGTACAACTGGCAATTGTTGATTGCGTGAGCCTTTGTTAATGTTGGAGTAACATGGAAAAATGACTAGACTGCTTTCTGACAAGAAAACTAACTCATCTGTGGGCATGCTCATGTTCTTGTTACATTTGCTTTCCATGACTGTGCCAGGTAAAAATAGGAAGACATGGATATTACCAAGGAGTAGAACTCAGGGAGGCACAGACAGACAATTACACAGGTATTTGCATATATCTATACAAGATGGGGAATGGGGGGCATCTCATAAAAGGCTGAAGTTTGTGAGCTAAGTTCTGAGGAGTTCATTGGCTTTTTATGTTGTTGTTATGAAGGAGCAATTGAAACAGCTAATGCTTTTAGAGGGTATGGCTCATTTGTGTTGCAGACATGTCAACCAGGCTATAATGAAGAGTGACGTTTGGGTCAGAGAAGAAGAGCTGTTACTGCATTAATTGTTCATCCATATGGATTTTAATTGAATAAATTCCATTTTAGTGTCTAGATATTTTCGACACATCTATTTCGATTTTACATGTCTGTCCAGAAGACTGCAAGTGCTGATGATATTTAAGATGGCATTTTAAAGACAAAAACACCCATGTTAAGGAGAAGTGATGCGTTAAGAGAATGACTGCAGAGTGACACCAATTAGTTAAAGGTTATGAAGTAAGAGCTACTTTGTAATAGGCATGTAGTTTAACAGAGTTACTTGTTACCTTTTGAATAACTGGGTTCATTGATTGATTATACAGTTAGATTACAAAGTCTTTTACAAGGAATAAATTAGGATTTCTATTTGAATCACAGCGTGTCTTCTAAGAAAACATACACCAGCTTTATTATTATATTGTCCTAAAACCCTCAAGAAATACAAGAAAGGCTGCCAATAATATGAAATATGAAAGACATTATCTTTCCTTTTGTCTCTCTTTAGATACATGGAAGAAAGATCACATTGGAGACAGTCTGCAGTTCTCTCATAGCTATTCCAGCTGAGAATTTGTGTACTCGAGGTAAGCAAGATTCAGCTGGGAAGGAAACATCTTCTGTAGTACCATCAAATGATGAAAGCTAATGGCTCTGGATTTTACTGTCCTTTGAATCTCCTGCTTTTCAACCTTTTGAAGGAAAGGCTTCACATATTTATGATCCCACTGGTGTGTCCTTTTGAACTATAAAGACTGTAGAAAAATACTGCGCTGCACTATCTTTGTGAGACTTAAATTCACTATAACACCACCATGAACACTCATGGGAAGAGCAGGATTGGGACCAGAAATAAAACTGAGAAAAAGACACCTGCTAAGTAATGATCGTGTAGAGCTCCAAGACTCCAGAAGTGGGCAGTAGTTGGTATCTTACATTGGATCATAAGTTATTTCAATTGCTTTCACTCAGTCTCCTGTTCAGCCTTACAATTAAAATGTAGGTTATTACCTCTCAAAAAAACCTCATCAAAGATAACATGAAGAGACACTATTACCTGTTAGATTGAATGGATGCATTAGGAAAAATCAGACACATCTCAAAGCTGCTATTTTGGTCTTGAATGTGTATTTTGGTGAATTGGCAGAGTTGAGTTCTGAAGGTCAGCTGGGTGATCTTTTTGTTTGAAATAGTTTGAATATTTAGCAGATCTAATGAAGTACAGGGACATAAATTAGCTGAAATATTTTAGAATAGATCTGTGTACAATTTAAAGCCATGCAACGTCAATTGTCTCTTCCCTAGGTATTCCAAGTTTTTTAAGCCCTAGCACCACTGTCTTTGTTTCTAAAACAGTGACACTGTGAAGACCACTGGGATGTTCATCATAGAACTCTACAGTAATCAGAGTTGTGTTTCATTACTAGAAACTAAGCCTGGGAATGACTAGAAATAACTGTAACATTGCATGTAAATTTGTGGTGTGAAATTCTCTATATGTATTTGAAAAATATGTTTATTATTTTATATTGTTTATTTTTGAAAAAAAATGTTTATTATACATTTTAAAGTGTAGATTACCAAGGAAAAAGATGTTAACACTAATTCAGTATTTTCTTAAGACTTTGAACTGCAAATTGAAGGAGTGCAATTACATGTAAATAAAAGCATTGGTATCTTTCTTATCAAAACAGAGAAGCCACCAAAATTCTGACATCAAAGCAGTAACTGCCCTGTGCCTAGCCGATGTCAATGATTGAATGTAAAATACAGAGTAAATGGGATTGAATTCAACTGGGTACTGACAGAATACAACTGGCAAAGGTGAGGTATACATGACCCAAATAAAGATGTATGTTTGTGACAATGTGGTACAACAGTATGTCACTCTGTAGGTCTTTGCATGTATCATAGTTTCGTATTTCATTGTATAGAACAAAAGGAAAAAAGAAACGGTTTGTGATCATGAGTTTTAAAACATCTGAGACCTAAAACACTTTCATTTGAAGGAGCACCCTGCTGCAACACTTTCATACTTGAGATACTTCACCCAGTGTCATTTGGATGTCATCAAATCATTTTATAGTCTGAAAATATTTTTCAGAGATACAGCTTGAAACTGGAAGATGATGTTCAGGTATTTTTTTCCTCTAGCATGTGGCAATTATGATGAATCAGAGTTTAGTCTGTGTTCTGTTGATCACCATAGTAACCCGTACTCCCTGTATTGGGAAACAAAAAGTTATTTACTTGACAGAGATGGAGTTCTGGGAAGCACCGGTATATGAACATTGGCAAAATATTTTAATGGGACTATTTGCCTCTCAGATGTACCAGTTACGTGATCATTTTTCACATAGACTCCACAAGAAGAAATTGATTGTAGTGAAAATATATTAACTAGGAATATAGCCGTTTTCTACTGTTATCTGTCCTTAACCAGGAGCAGATCATGCCACACCAATGTGGGGGCCTTCTATGATGGAATGATGACATCGGTGGACAAAGGGAGGACAACTGATGTCATCTACATGGACTTCTGCAAGGCCTTTGACATGGTCCCAGAACACATCCTTATCTCTAAATTAAAGAGATACATGTTCCAAGGGTGGGCTATTTGTTGGATAAGGAATTGGTTGGAAGGCCACAGCCAGAGGGTTGTGGTCAATGGCTCACTGTCCAGGTGGAGGCTGGTGATGAGTGGTTTCCCCCAGGGGTCCATCTTTGGATCAGTACTCTTTAACATCTTTATCAGTGACATAGATGATGGAATCGAGTGCACTCTCAGCAAGTTTGCAGGCAACACCAAGCTGAGAGATGCAGTTGATACATCAGAAGGTAGGAATGCCATCCAGAGGGTCTGGGACAGGCTTGAAAATTGGACCCATGTGAACCTAATGGGGTTCAACAAAGTCAAGTGGGGCAATTGCAGCTCTGTGTACAAAATGGGAGAAGAACTCCTTGAGAGCAGCCCCATGGAAAAGGGCTTAGGGGTCCTGGTAGATGAAAAACTTATCATGAGCCAGCAGCGTGCTCTTGCATCCTGGAAGCCCAACAGTATCCTAGGATGCATCAACAGAGGAGGGGCAGCAGGGAGAAGAAGGTGATTGTCGCCCTCTACTCTGCCCTTGTAAGGCTCCATCTGGAGTACCACATCCAGATCTGAGGCCCCCAGCACAGGAAAGATGTGAAGCTGTTGGAGCAGGTCCAGAGGCAGGCCATGAAGATGAGAGGACTGAAGCACCTCTGCTATGAAGAATGCCATCTCTGGTGGCATTCAAGGCCAGGCTGGATGGGTCCCTGGGCAGCCTGATTTGGTGGGTGAAACCAGCCTACAACATGGAATTGCAACTAGATGATCTTTGAGGTCCCTTGCAAACCAAGCCATTTTATTATTCTATGATGTTTTGATTTATAGAAAGATAGACAGTGCCCTATTCAGTCCAGAGTGTTTATGCAGAGGTATGTTGGAAGCTTATTTTGCTTGTTTTGTATTTTCAGATATTCCTAAGCTGCAAAAAAAGAGACAGCAATTGCTTATTGTTATTTAATTAAATAACTGTGATTTAGTATCAGACTTGTTAAGGTCTAATTCTTGTCAGTCCAAAACTGTAAGATTGTCAAAAATTTAATAGTTCTTTTGGTGGCACAATTTGATTTGATTTTTTTTATTTCGTAGTGCGTAGTGCGTAGTGATAGGACGAGGGGAAACGGCCACAAACTGTTGCATAGGAAGTTCCGCATAAATGTGCGTGGAAACTTCTTCACAGTAAGGGTGACGGAGCACTGGAACAGGCTGCCCAGAGAGGTTGTGGAGTCTCCTTGTCTGGAGATATTCAAGACCAATCTGTACGCCTATCTGTGAAACCTGGTCTAAGGAGCCTGCTTTGGCAGGGGTTTGGAGTAGATGATCTCTGGAGGTCCCTTCCAACCTCTACAATTCCGTGATTCTGTGATTCCAACATAAGCCATTCTATGATTCTATGATTTAAAATTTCCAGATTTAACTTTTAAATTTTGAATAAATTAGTGTGCTTCAGATAAAATAACAAACAGAAAAGCCACCCAGCCCCACTCCCCTGTCCAAAGAAACTGACAGGAACATCAACAACAAAAATAATCTCAAACAAAAGCCAACAACAAAAGGTTACTTACCAAAGGAATGGAAATACAATAATACAAAAGACTGCACACAGGCAGATTTTCTATTGCTGAAGTGTTTTAAATTAGGTGGCATTTCAAATTAGATACTGTCCTGAATATGTGGAATTTTGCTGAGTAACGCAAACTGTCAAGATTCCTATATGATGATATATACGTTGTAATCACAACACTCTCTGGTAGCAAGAGAGTATATTCAGCATAATGAGAAATAGTAAGCTATTCTAAGATTAAAGTAAAACCAAAATATAAGAGTGTAGTTGAAAATCGTTACTCAGTCTAATCAATTCATACAATAATTCTTCAACATTTGAAGATTCAGTAAAAATTATTGAAAAATATACACTGAAAGTGATTATGTGTTTAGAAGTCTTTAACTGCCATTTAAAAAAAGGCTTAGAAAGGAAACTGAGAGAAAAGTGATGAATCAAGGCATTTGCTTTTTTCATGTAAACATGAATTTTCAGGTAAAAATGACCCAGATGCCAGTAATAGAAAGATTATTTTTCAGCTTGTGATCTTTCAGGAAAAGTGATCCAAGATGAATATAATTAAGAAAAAAAAAGTCACATACAGAACAAGAAGAATAAGAAGAATAAGAAAAAAAATGAAATGCATCATTTATACTGATAAGCAGAAGGATGGTAGTTTCATTTGTGTCTTTATTATACACACAGAAAAAAAAAAAAAAAAAACAATTTTGTAAAAATTACTATGTGATGTACCAGGGTAATGAACCAGTGGAGAGCTTGTGGGTGAGAATTAAGGGGCAGGTGAGTGTGGGGGACACTGTTGTGGGGATGTATTATAGGCCCCCTGATCAAGAGGAGGAAGTTGCGAGGCCTTCTACAAGCAGATGTAAGTAGCCTCACGATCTCAGGCACTGGTCCTTATGGGGGACTTCAGTTATTCAGATATTTGTTGGGAAAGCAACATGGCCAGGCACACGCACTCCAGACAGTTCCTGCAATGTGTCAAAGATAACTTTCTGATGCAGGTGGTGGAGGAGCTGACAAGGAGTGGGGTGTTACTGGACCTTGTTCTTACTAATAAGGATGGGCTTGTAAGGGAATTGAAGGCTGGGGGCAGACTGGGATGTAGCGATCATGAGATGGTGGAATTCAAGATCTGGAGTGGAAGAAGCAAACCAAAAAGTAAGGGTAAAATAATGTCAGTTTTGTTCTTGCTTGACCTGGGCCCATATATTATGACAGTTTTCATCCTTTCTTTACAACTCCCTTGTCTGCAGTAGAAAAACATAAAAGAATAAAAAAAAGACTCCTTCTTTATAGTAGAAAGTGCTCTGTGTACTAAATGCAGGCAGAACTGAGCTGAACTGAACAGTGAAAAGTCAGCCACGAAGCTATAATAACTCTTAGCAACAACTGTCTTTTGTATTCACAGAGATCTGGAACAAACAAGGCCTTTTCTCAACACAGCATGGAAAGCATGTAGCACATCAAGTGAACTTATAGGCAAAGATTAGTTTCTGAGAAGTACAAGTCATCAATATCAAGTCAAGAATAAAACTTCAAAATGCATCTGCATTTTCTTTCCCCCTTATATAAGAAGCGTATCACTAGCACGGTGATCTGTGCTAAGGGCTTTGGGCTCCCAGTCCTGGATCACTCTATTGTAGTTATGTTCTGTTATCTCTGAATCCTCAGCCACAGCAGATTGGACAGCTGTCTCAAGCTGGTCAAAGGGATATTCCATACCACGTAGTGCTATGCTGAACAATAAAACTGGGGGAGTTGGCCAAGGAGGGCAGCTGATGGTTGGGGTGTGGATGGACATTGGACAGTGGGTGGTGAGAAACTGCATTGTGCATCATTTGCTTTGTTTAATTTTTTTGTGGTTGTTGTTGTTGCTGTCGCTGTTTAAATTATTCTTTCATCTTTTTTTTTTTTTTAAATTTAAATTTCTTTGTTTCTTATTAAACTATCCTTATCCCAGTCTATGGGTTCTGTTCAGTTTTCTCCTCCATCACACTGTGGGTGTTGGCAGTGAGCACATGGCCGTGTGCCATTCAGCTGTCTGCTGAGCTAAACCAGTTAAACGCATACTTTTATCTGTCTGTTGGCAGATAAAAACCTGAGATTCTTTGGGATTTCAAGAACACAGAAAATGAGTTAGTCTAAAGCAGACATTCATCTCCTGGTTAACATCAGAAAGACAGGAACCATTTAAAAATCCCCTGATCCAGAAGCTTTGAGGCTTCATGGTGTAAATTTGTTGTAGATCTCAACATTATTTGACTTAAAACAATCATGTAGGTTGTCATCCTCCATAATGGAGATGTCCAAAAGTTATTAAGCTCAGTTCCTCTGATACTACTCAGCAAAACTTCTACTGACAGAAATAAACTTCCATAAATGCAATAAAAATTAGAAAATGTATGGGCAATTGCAAGATGGCTTACACTAGTCTGATATACAGCTAATCCAAGCCTTTAAATTACTTAAAGTACTGCCTGCTGAAAGATGTGAGACAGTATAAAAGAAAAAAAAGGGTATTTGATAATCTGTACATATTTCTGTTTCCTGTTTTCCATTTCAAACTCCTACTCAGCCATTGTTACAAAATAAAATAATGGGACAGCTAGACGTCTAGATTTATATCCTTTAGTGTGGGGCATGTACTGTTACTTAAATGAGTACATGTCAAGACATTCTCTTGCCTTATTTTACAGTTTATTTTTATATCTGCTTCAGCAAAGTAGTGTAACAAGCAATAAGAAATGGTTGAATTAATGATAGACAAAGGATGCAGAGTAAACACATCTGCTCAATAAAGATGTGCCCCTCTGGATATCTCTATTTGATCTTAAAAGTAAAATGCTAAACACTGTACTTAGAAACAGAAACAAAGCAAAGAAATATCAAAACAATTTTGTATCAGCACCTAACTTTTATTTATCATATTGTAGGAGACATACAATGCATTAGTTTCTGAAAAATTTCAAAGATTTTTCTCAGCTTCTCCAGAATTTCAGATTATCATATTTTGATGAGAAAGCATTAACTTCCACTTTCAAATTCCTCACATTAAAAATAAATAAATATTGAAAAGCCATAGGAGTTAATATTGCAAATGTATAGGGAAAGCAGCATCTCAACTAGTTGTTAAAACTAAGTTACAGAAAATAGAGGAACTAGACAGTATGCCAGGGAATTAAAAGACATATAAAAAATCAAAATCTAGGTCTGAGCAATAATGTGATGTACTTTTGTATTCTTTTCCAAGGGAAACAATAAATTGACATACATACCAGAACTATAATTATTTTGGTCTCCATACATGCACAAGCACGCTTGTGAGCACACACACATAATAGACAATCTCTTCTCCCAGGAAAACAGTTAAAAACTGAATTTAATAAGAAGACAGAACAGTCTGATAAATAGGCTTAAGTATATTGACCACCAGTCTGCTTACAAGTAATTGGCCTTTCTTATCTCCTTGTCTCTCTATTTCCATGCTTATTTTTCCCTAAACCACCTGGATGCCTCTCTTTCCATGCCTTTGATTCCTTCCCTAAAAATATGTTTTCTGCAATCCAAAGAAGTTCTTCTACATTCCATGAGTTCCATACCCCTCAATAAGACAATAACCCTCCTCAGATTGAAAGGTAATAAAGGGATACTCCTTTTGTCTTAAGAAATTTCACTTTCCAAACCATGAGGCTGATAACTCCACTCTGACAGCCCTGACAGGAGCTAGAAGAGGGTGCTCATTTTTCTGATTAGATTCTTTAATCCTTCTGCTTGTCACTTCTCTTCTATCCTTTCTTGCGTATGCAGAAGCAAGCCATTTATGACATAACGTTGTGATTTCAGCAATTAGATACAGAGGTTTGAGTGAATAGATTGGTGGTGGATGGCCACATTGTCTACATGACACACATTTTACTATAATAAGCTGAGTACCAATCCTTAGCACAGGAACCTAGATGAGGTTTCCCCACAACTGGTTTCTGAAACATTAGCTTGTAAATCTCATGTGATTGGACTACAGTAGACAAAGAAGCTTATAGAATTCCTGCTGATGTAAATTTATTTTGAAATAATCAGTAGATTGTATTCGAGTACTGGTGTCCACAGTATGTACAACTGCATAGGCATTGTATAATCAGAGAAAACTACTATTGCACAATTCAGTAAGTTCCTTTGAAAAATGTATCATATTGTAATATATATTGCTATGCAACAACTGACTGCAATGATTTTTCACTACATTTTTTTCTCCCCTGCTGTATTTAAAAATTTCACTAAACTGTATTCAAGGAAAATGCTATATTGTCAGTTTTCAACATGAAATTAAAACTAATGCAGCCTTCCAAGCTTTTATATTTTTGTAAGTGCACTGATTTCTATGATCCCATTTAGAAAACAGTTTCATCAACATTGGCCCTGTTAACCTAAAGAAGACTGGCTGCTCTAAGAAAGCAGTTCAGACATGATTTCTTCTTTCTTCTTTTTTTCTTTAAATACTCACTGAAATCCACAAAATTTGGCCCACCAGTTATTGCTTTTCCCTCTGTAAGTTCTGTACTTCCTGTTACTGAATCTAGTTGAATGCATTTCTTTTTACTTCTGAAAATGAACTGAGATTTAAAACAGAAGCTCTGACACATCTGAGCTTCAATAGTTTAATAGAAGCTTTTGATGAAAATCAGGTCAAGTAGATGAGAGAGACACGTTCAGTAGGTCCTTTTTCTTATTTTTCATGTTTGTGTCTATCATGTATGAGAAATGCTGGGAAAGGAGTGCATGCTCATCAAGTGCTTTCTGTGAGCGCATTCATGATGAATTTAGAATGTGTACCTCTGGGACTAAATTTGAATACATAATGTTGTGTTGCGTATAGCTATAACATCCACACTGAAATATTCACCACTTTCTTGTTTATAAAGCTGTTCCACATGTGCCACACTACTCTCTGTGATATGAAAAGAAAAATAAAAAGGTTATATTGCACAAGACTTGAAACACTGCAGTGAAACCTCCAGGCAGAAAAAAATGTTATCAAGACATCAAGGAGCAAAGTGGTAGCAGATTCAAAGTGCAGAGTGATCAATACTCAAAGGAAGAAATAAAAGGAAAATTGCATACTGATTATCTTTCCTGTCACAAATGTAAGAAAAAATCTTCAGAATAATTTAAGACATAATATGCTACATCAGGAATCTGACTATACCTGTATTATGTAAAGGAAAACAACTTGCAGAAGGGCTAGGCCAAAGAATATAATAATATAGTATGTCATTTAGAAAATAATATAAAATATTTACCATTTATTTTTTTACTGCAACTCAAAAGATTAAAAGAAAATAGAGACAAACAACATGTAAGAAAAATATTTTATTTCATTTTAGTTAGTCAACTAAAGGAACAGGTTGTTCTGTACTTTTTTCCAGTAAATGAATAGCCAGCCACCTATAATACAGAATTATTCCGTGATGAGTATTCTGTCAATCTGAAAGCTAGAAATTGATGTTTCACAGTGTATAGTCTGGGCCTTATTATGTAAATAAAATTTGTTGAAAATGACTCACTTTGTCTTAGCATAAATTTATTTGAATTTAGAAAAGAAAAAGGCAAATAAATAACAGACCCCATTTTTTTTTTCTAGAATTTCAACACTGTGAATCTTTCAGCACAGAGCAGAAGTATATTATTTATTTCCACAAAGAAACAGAGTTCAAAAGCGTCACATTTGAGATTCTCACTTGAAGCTCAGATATTTGTGGCTCAATTCAATTGTGTAATCATAGGTCTTTAATGGCTCTTCACACATTCCAGAATAACACCTTTGGCACTTTGCTGCTGATCATCTCTTAAGAACTATGCAGTTTTAAGGGAAAAAAAAATGAAGCTGTCACTGTCTTTTCTAAAATAGAGAAACAGGATTTCACAGTAACACAGAAAAAAAGGAAAATCCAAATTGTTGTTCCTTGTAATGCTTTCATTGGCACAACTCTGATAGCACATCTTAGAACATAACAGGTTAATCTTTTGACATCTGTGAATCTTATTCATACAGGAAGGCACTGGTATTACCTGCCATTATAACATGCTTAAATATGCAAGGAAGAAAAGCAACACATAATAGCTAGGTACTCTTAGTATTGTTCACAGAGAGAATACACTCTGTGCTTACCAGTCTGTGTATGGGAAGTTCTAATTATTCACAACTTTTGTGTGTGTTGTTTTGTTTTTGTTTTTGCTTTTGTTTTTTTCCCACTGTGGTCAGGATTTTTCTTCAAAGAGAGAGAAATTTATAACAGAATGCATTTGTTTATGGCAAAGTGTTTCACATTGCTGCCGTTTAACCTAGTAGACAGCTAAACACAGCACTGCCTACTCTCCCCAGTGGGATAGAGGAGAATACTGAAAATTATAAGAACTCATAGATTGAGATAAGGATAGTTTAAGAAGAAAACAAGCAAACCAATAATAATAATAATAGTAATAATAATGCAATAACAGCAAAAAGAATAAACAAGGCATGTGATGCATAATGCAACTGATCACCACCGGATGACCAATGCCTAGACACACTCTGAGCAGTGCATTCCCCTATCCCAGCCAGCTTTCCCCTCATTTATTGCTGAGAATGACATCATGTGATATGAAATATTCCTCTGTCCAATTTGGATCAGCTTTCCTGGCTGTGTCTCCAACTATCTCCTTATGCATCCTCACCTGTAAGGCAGTATTAGAAGCTGAAAAGTTCTTTACTTGTGAACTATTTGGTAACAACTAAAACATCTGTGTATTATCAACATTATTCTCATCCTAAATTAAAAACTCAGCATCATATCAGGTACAGAAGGAAAGTTGAGGAGTAAAAGGATCTGAGGATGTGAGTCGACATTCAGCTGAACATGAACCAGCAGTGTGCCCAGATGGCCAAGAAGGCCAAAGACATCCTGGCTTTTATCAGAAGCAGTCTAGCCAGCAGGACCAGGGAAGAGATCATGCCCCTGTACTCAGCCCTAGTGAGGCCACACCTCAATTACTGTGTTCAGTTTTGGGCCCCTCACTACAAGAAAGACATGGAGGCTCTGGAGCATGTCCAGAGAAGGGCAACAAAGCTGTGAGGAGTCTGGAGCACAAGTCTTATGAGGAGCGGCTGAGGGAACTGGGATTGTTTGGTTTGGAGAAAAGGAGGCTCAGGGGAGACTTTTTCACTCTCTACAACTACCTGAAAGGAGGTTGTGGCAAAGTGGAGGTCAGCTTTTTCTCCTGTGGAACTAGTGCAGAAGTTGTTTCCTGCAGATGTTGCACCTGTGGAGGTTCAGGTTGAATACTAGGAAGAATTTCTTTTCTGAAAGGGTAGTCAAGCATTGGAACATGTTGCCAGGAAAGCAGTAGAGTCACTGTCTCTGGAGGTGTTAAAGGAAAGGGTAGATGCAATACTTAGGGACATGGTTTAATGGAGAATATTGATGGTAGGTGGACAGTTGGACTAGACGATCTTAGAGATCTTTTCCAACCATAATGATTCTATGATACTATGAACGCAATTGACTCTATCACAGTTGAAATCAAAACACACACATTGATTAATAAAATAAAATGTAAAGCCAATGTTAAAATAATACCTCACATATATTGTTTCATCATTGTATACATTAATTTGCATATTCTCATAATATTGTTAGATAATTGATAAGTATAAGGCATTTTAAGTACAGTAGAAGAAAACCAAGACAAAATAAATTAAGTATACTTTTAGCTACTTTATGCATGTCTTTACAACTGAATAAAGAGAGCGACTGAAAAAAGAAAATACTGAATCTGAATTGCTATCTTTTATGAAATATATAGGAGAAAATTTTCTGAGAGTACTGAACAAATGCGATATCATAACTTGAAAAAACGTTAGAGTAATCAACATTTATAGACCATCTAGACTCCCAGCAATTCTAAGAAAGTCTTAGAAATATTTTGAGCATGTAAATTTGGAAAGGTGCAGTTTGATTAAAAGCATCAATTTAGTTGTTATTTGTTTGTTTTTGAAAGTAGGTGCCCTATTTGACAAATCTGTTGGAATTCAATGTAAATCAAGTTGACAGAATGATGGAAAGGTGCAGTGAACATTGTATGCAGAGATTTTTTAGAGATCTCTAGTGAGGAGTCCACTTTAGAGGCTAATGTTTAATGTCATGAGTCATCTTGAAAGAGAAATAAGGCTGATGCAATGAGTTACATATTAGCTAAATCACAGAAAAGTTATAGTAAGCATAAATTGGATATTTTCTGTATACGGTAACATATATCATCTTCAGAATGTCAACATCCAGTTTGCAAAAGAGATGAACATTGAAAGCAAGCAGCTTGGCATTATCTTATTTCAAAGGAACAAAATTCTTTAGTGTAGATACTGCTGACGCATCTGGGATATAGTTACTGCTGCCTTCACAGCTTTGTCTCATTTTGCTTGATTTAGCCATATTAGATGCAGTGTAGCTCAAGTCTGCTATATTATAATTAGCTTATCTTCCATTTATTTTCTGTAAGCATGGCACTATTACATCTTGTTTTTTTCACAACAGGGAAAAGGACTGAAAACCATGAATAGTTCTTTCTGTTCTACCTAACTCCAACTGCAATATCTCTTCCCTGGCAAAATGTTGGAACAAAACAGAGCAGTGGGAAATCAGTCTGCAATCAATAGATATTAGGAGAGGAATTAGCCTATACAAGGATAGTGTTTCTCATACCCAAAGGACTACGTTTGGGGAGATTTCATGTTTCTGTGCAATAGTCTCCAGTAAGATATTAAAAACCCTCAGGGGAAATTTCTGAGTTCCTATTCTGGATAAAAGTTCAAAATATTTCTTCAAAAAGAGAGAAAACAAGAGAGAGAGTGTTAGTAAAAAAGAGAAAGATATCTACCCACTCTCATTACTCTGAATCTTTCTAATTCATTTTCTAATAGCTTTTACAGTGTTTTGAAATTAGGTGGTATTAAGACATCAAAAGCTTGAAAGATTCAGAACATGTTGTCCATTTCTAAAAGGATCTCATATCCACTAAATGTAGAATTTCTGGTTGTAGACAAAATAGCTGGTGATTGATATGGACTGATAAAAAAGACATGTTTCAGTGTTTACTTACATGGTTCTGACTCTGTCAAAGTGTGTCATTGACATTATGACTGTCAGAAAAATGAGTACTTCATCCACAGTGAATAAAATATACTAAGAAAATGAAAAAAAAAAAATCAATGTTTATTTTTCCTAGGTTTATTTGATCACAGCTGAATTACAGAAGAAAATAATAATAAATAATACCACTAAATAATCAGTAGCTCTTAGATTTGTAGAAAGAATATAGGTGCTAGGTGATGTAGGTGTGTAAAGAAAACAGCAATTTTTGTAGACATTTACGAAGTAGTGAATGAAGTGCAATTTCACAATCAACAAAAGGTAAAAATCAACAAGATTTATTTATCCTATTCTCAGCTTTAAATTAGAGTTAATCAGAAAGCTAAACCTTAGATTCTGATGTCAAATGAATGTTGCAAATATCTGCCTGTTGCCGCCTCTAAGAGTAGGGATTATTTATGTTGAAGGTCTTCTAGTTCAAATATTAGTTAGTCTTCAGACCAAAAAGTAAGAAAATTAGTAATATCTAATGATGAAAGTTTGAACTGTGAGACTATTCTTTCATAGTTTCAAAATTGGATTGTGATTTCTTAATCTAAAAATTGCAGTTTTTTATTTTTTTTTTCTTCACTCTTCTTAATGTTAAAGTGCTCTACTTTCTTTTTAAGGAAAACATAGAGAATAAATCATTAGGAAAAAAATAGTATATGAACTTAGGAAAAAGAATTCAATGTTTTCATATGTTCTTTGGGAACAACATGAGTCCAGTAACAAGTGAAGCTGTTTATTGCTGGTTTAACTGCTGCTTAACTTAAATATTCTGTTTACTACAGGCATGTTTTAGGTAACTGAGAGAAATCGTCTTCTGTTTTTCACAGACCACCGAGCAACATGTTCACAGCAAACTCTTCAGTTCTTAAAACCTTTGTCTGTGAAAACATCAACTGATCAGGAAGAAAATGACTCAATGGGAGAATTATTTACAGAAACAAACAAAGAAAAATTGATAACTAAAATAATATCTGATGAAAAGTTCAGAATTTGGATGTGATCAGGTATTTCAGGTCTGTGTAACTGATTGTAGAATCAGCTACTGGAGATGAATTTTAAAGATACATTCCCTGTAGTTTCTGAGATATGCTTGACAGCTTTATTCCAGTGAAAAATTAGAGAGAAGAAAGCAATAAGGATACATTTCTTTGTCTTTACTCATCTATAATGAATGGAATCATAAGCCTGAGTGAGATCTGACCCTGAAGTTTCAATGTTGAATTATAGAAACTGAAAGATAGAAACAGATGGGGCAAGATTAAAACAAAACAAAACAAAGCCACAACAAAACAAGCAAGCAAACAAAGAAAAATATCAAACAAAACCCCCATTTTAGTATTCTGCCTCTGATATCTTCTATTAAGGAGATGTTTTATTGTGAAATTCTATAAATTCAATGAATGAGAAAAATAAAAAGTCTCAGAATTCCCTGATAACAAGTTTAAAAAGCCTTACTTAAGCTTAAAAATATTATCTATTAAGACTAATACTACATCTATGAAAAAAGCCAATCAAGATTGCTAAATTTCACATTATTTCACTCAGATAAATCAGAGTGAGTTCATGAATTCATACTGATAAATGAGTATTTTGTTTCCTACATTTTTTTTCTCTGAATTGACACATTAGCCCTCACCTATTAGAAACTTTGCAAGTCTCAACAGTTTCTCCTAATGATGTACTGAGTCTAAGGTTTTATACAAAGCTTAAAATAAGGTGTTATATACTATATATATATATCTGCATGAACATGTGTATATATATATGTACACTTTGGGATTTCTTTAATGTGGTTTCAAACAGATGTCACTATGAGCCCCGATGATGATGTTTCTCTTTTCTCCTTTGAAAAAGTTCTTGTGGGAATTCGTCAGTATCAACTCAGAAATAATCCATATGATTCTTCAGAGCAATCCTGCCTTTGAAGTGTGCTCTTTCCTCCAAATTAGCCAACGTTTACAAAGACATAAAGTTTTTCTTCAATTTTGTATATCAGAATACATATTTCAATCATATAATGAAGTCATCTGTGGTCTGTTTTTTGACTAGCTTCTCTTTTAATTTAGATTCTCAGTTTTGCAAAGATAACACTGTCCTATGTTAAAATTACAGGACTGAGACACAAAATTAATAGCTTAATTATTCGCTGGAAAAAGAGAAGAAAGCTTCTGGCCTTGACCACATGCAGAGATACTAAATAAAAAAAAAAAAAAGAGACAGAGCTCTAAAAGCAAATGACAGGGCACAGATCAAATCAGTATGTTTGAAATCTCTTCCTCCCATAGTGTACCTTTATCTCTCAAGACTTGTTTAAGCATAGTAGCAATTAATTTGTATTTATTGTCACAGGATAGTTCATGATCAATTTCTGTGATCATTATTCATTTATGAGATACATGTCAACAGGTTATCAAGCACAAAGCACAGTGCTACTGGTAGCTAATGAATTCTTATCTGTCAGTAACTTTGTATAGTGAATTAACATATTCACATTACCACAACATGTACTTTTGATCAAGAATCTTGAAATAGTCTGACTTTGGTCCTGCATTTTAAAAATGTGATTGGTTGGTTCATGGAGTCATAGACCATCCTTAGTTGAAAGGGACCAACAAGGAATCTGGAGCTCCTAACATGAGAAGGGCATGGTGTTGTTGGAGCAGGTTCAGAGGAGGTCCATGAAGATGATCAGAGGGCTGGAGCACCTCCCCAGTGAGGATAGGCTGAGAGAGCTGGGGCTCTTCAGCCTGGAGAAAAAAAGGACTTAGAGGAGACCTTATAGAGGCCTAACAGTACCTGAAGAGGGCCTACAGGAAAGCTGGGAAGGGACTTTTTATAAGGGCAGGTAGCAACAGGATGAGGGAAAATTGCTTTAAACTGGAAGAGGGTAGATTTAAACTAGATCTCAGGAATAAATTCTTTACTGTGAGAGTGGTGATACACTGGAACAGCGAGGTTGTGGATGCCCTCTTCCTGGAAGCATTCAAAGCCAGTCTGGAGGGGGCTTTGAGCAACCTGGTCTAGAGGGAGGTGTCCCTGCCTATAGCAAGGGGGTGGAACTAGACGATCTTAAAGGTCCCTTCCAACCCAAACCATTCTATGATTCTAGGATTCTATGACTGGGGGGTTGATTCTATGATTCTATGACTGGGTGGTTGGACTAGGTGATCTCTAGAGGTCCCTTCCAACCCCTACAATTCTGTGATTCTGTGATTCTATGATCATTGAGTCCAACTCCTTGTTACACTCAGAACCATTCTAAAATCAAACTCTATGTCTGAGAGCTTATGGTTCAAACACTGCTTGAAATCTGGCAGCTTGGTGCCGTTATCACTGCTCTGGGAAGCCTGTTTCAGTGTCCAAGCACTCATGGTGACAATATTTTTCCTAACACTCAGTTTGATCCTTCCCTTACACAGCTCCATGCCATTCCCTTGGTTCTGTCACTGTCACCAGAAAAATCAGCATCTGCCTTCTGCACCCCACATGAGGAAACTAAAGTCTTCTCTCAGTCTTCTTTTTGCTGACTTCAGCAAACCAAGTGACCTTGGCCACTCTTCATGTGTCTTCTATTCCAGATACTTCACCATCTTTGTAGTCCTCCTTTGAATGCTCTCTGGTTGTTTTTTTGTTTGTTCACTTCTTTAATAAACAGAAGATAAAGACATCCTGTTTTACAAATGGAAAAGACATATGTAAAAATAAAAGTCATATTGCTTATGAATATTTTTGAACTGTCAGAAGAGTGTTGAAATGTATCATAGTATAGACATATATCATGTTAATTCCTGGTACTGACATATACCATGTTAATTCCTCATTTTAGAGGAAATTCAGTAAAAAAGCAGAGCATAAATGCTCATAATTAAACATAATTTTTGCCTTGCCATAATTAGAGATGCATATCATCAAGCTGAAATAAACTCAGAAATTTTCTGGCATATAGAAATTTGATAGCCACTTCATTATTGTGCTATTTAGTATTTGTTTGCTTTTTGAAAGTGACTCTACAGGAACAGCAAAGTAAATCTGCATAACAAAAGGAAATACTGAATTACGTTTGAATTTTAACTTTGCCAACCTTCTTTCTTGTTAAAAGCAAGGCAGAGCAAATAATCCCTTACACATTATTTGTTTACAAGGTAATACTGATAACACATTAGGTGTACGACATATTTGAGCATTAAAAAAAAGTAATATATGTCCTATAGTGGTCAAAGAGCATCTATCCCTTTCTGTTTGTGATTTTTGAATGAGAGTCTAAAGGCTTCTTGTGTTTCTGTGTAGGTATACCATAAATATCCATTCAATACTTTCTTCTGTCCTCTCCTCCTTGTGCATGAATAGCTCATACTGGAAAAAATTATAGATCTATATATTGGTTAATTCCTATTATATATATCTAAAATTATGCTAAAGGAAGCCTAACTGTAGCTGTTTCTCACCATTCATTATAAAAGGATTTCAGGATGACTAGCTCAGATGCAGTCAGATATATTGTGATCTCTTCTTCCCTTAGTCTGTTATAGTTTACCAATAATACTGTAGTTCTTTTAGAAGCATTTTTATTATTATTTTTTTTTTCTATTTGAAAAGTTAAAAGTAAAAACAACAATAACAAAAAAAAAAAAAAAAAACACCCAAAACAGTGAATTATGACTTATTTTTCTTTGAAAGCCTACTTCTGGATAGGAATGTAGTCAGTACACAGTGAATACACCAAGGAGAAATTCATCTTATTTAACTTCACTAACCTAAAGTTTATATCTAGACATAAGTAAATATTTAAGTTTCCTTCTACTGCAGGGAAAAGTGAGGAAGTGAAGAGTCCTTCTGTTTTATACAGTTACTACTGGAATAGTTGGATTTTTGGACTAGATTATATCAGAGGTCTTTTCCAACCTTGGTGATCCTATGATTCTACGAAAGTATAAATTGCCCTCTGAAGTTTTCTATTGTCTTCCAAGGATTTTTGTATCACTAATTAAATCTAGATATCTGACTTCTAAGAGATCTGATTTACCTGGTATTTTCCTTTCCTAGGCCATGCCTTTTATATGTTATGCCTTTACATCTCTCATTCAAGCTAGGTATCTCTATTCTTTCATGTACAGTGTCATGACAATGAAAAATGATATAATTGAAGGTAAAAATGCAATTAAATTAATTCTGTGTTGAAAATCAACACAGTATTCAATTAAATACATAAATTTGTATTTAAGAGCAAAATCGCCATCACTAAAAATATAAAATAAGCGCTTAATTTAAAAACCCAACATTTTCCACTCATTTCTAATGTTACAACAGCGCAAAGAGACTAATGCTAGACAACGAAAATGGAGCTAAATCAAGTGAAACATTTCCACAGTCTTCTCTGAAGATCAGAGATATTTTTAAAATATTCACATCGTGCTATTATTCTGTGTTATCATCCACTGATTTTTAAAAACAAATAAACAAAAATTTCTCGGTTTATTCTGTGGTCTCCAAATATCCAAGGACATGTGAAAGCAAACATGAAAATAATTTCAAAAGGATCGAAAATATTATTTTAGAAATAAATTGCAGTGCTACACAAAGATTATTAAGTGAATGCGCTAGATATCCCTCTGTACAAGTGTGTAAGATCTGATCTAGATAATGAGAGAGATGTCGTAGACTCTTTATTGTTTTCCTATACGAAGTGTTGCAGTAAATAGTTATTGGTATGTGAACAAAAGGCAAATTGAACTTTTCATAAGAGAAGAACTCATTTAGAGTCATATCCTTATACATTACTTTTGAGAATATATTTGTATATTTTAAATGAATTTGTATTGAGAACTATTGAGAACTATCATCATAAAGTTTCTGGGAAGAAAAAGACTATATCTTTATGGATAACAGTTCATTTTTCCACCAACAGAACACTATAGTAAAATATGTTCTTAACAAAAGAAATTCTTTGTTTGAAAACATAATTCTTGGACTTATTTTTTTATCAGTTATTTTGATCAGAGACCTGCCTGTACCAATAGATCCTACCTACCCTTGTCAATACTACCTGAGAAAAGAAGTCTCCAGGGAGACCTCATTGTGGTCTTTCAGTACTTAAAAGGGATCTTATAAACAGGAGGTAGACAAACCTTTTACATGATCTAATAGAAAAAGGGGAAAAGAGGAGAGATTTAGATTAGATATTGGAAGGAGTTTTTTTACTTGGAGGGTAATGAGACACTGGAATAGGTTGCTCAGAGAAGTTATGGATGTCCCATCCTTGGAGGTGTTCAAGACAAGACTGGATGGGACCCTAGGCAGTCTGATTTAGCCAGTGGCAACCCTGCTCACGGTAAGGGGTTGGAACTGCATGATCTTTAAGGTCCTTCCAACTCAAGCCATTCTATGATTCCATTATTCTATTTTTCTATGATTCTATGATGTTTAGAGAAAATAAAATTACCACTTTGAGCATTAATGTTTTGTTCTGATTTATACATACACAGGCAGAAAGGTAGGTGAAGTAATTTTTTATATTTAATATACAACTGTCTGGACTAAAATGTGCATATTTTTGTGTACAAAAAAGAAATGAAACTAATTGTATGTGAGTTAACCAACGAATTCTGGGTAGCACTATGGAGTACAATGGAACTTCCTTTCCTCTCCTCCTCCCTTTCTCCCAGTCTTGAGTTTTGGTCATTTATTCTGTAACATGCATGCAAAAGATTGCTAAGAAAATTACCTGTAGTAGTGGAATATCATCCAAGCTTCATTTCATATTCTTTTCATAAGATTATTTTCCCTTCTAAAATTACAAATGACAAGTGCTGCTAGAGTGATATCAGTAAGTTTAACCCTACATAGTCTTTTATTTAGTTTGCTAAACACAAAGTTTTGTGGTGTTTATGTCTAGAAAGACTTTTTCTTTTTTTTTTTTTTACCAGTGCTGCTGCATATTTCCTTGACCCAGTGTGGGTAGATGGTAGACATAACGCACACGTGGTCAACAGAAATTGCAAGAATAGAAGAGATGAGTAGAATACAGTGGTGCTGGGAGAATGGTACTCAAGGGGACAGTAAACACAAGCCTGGAATTAGAAGAATGATGCTTTCATAAGAGCAGTTTCAGCAGTTTGTGCTTACAATTTTTTTTTCTGCTTGGCAAAAATGGTAAAATATTAGCTTCGTAAAAAGTACTGGAAGATTTCAGAACACTAACAAATTTACAGAGAGAGAAATTCTCTCTCTTACTGAATTCACACTTAAAGAGGACTGGAGATTTAAATTCATTCCTTTTCCATAATTTTATAACTGGGAAAAATAAAAAAATAATGAATAATAAGAAAGAACATTATTGAAAGAAATACAAAAGGGAGAGAGAGTAAATGTACTAATTATGGAGAGTAGGACAGATTATTTATGTCAGAGTCAGTTAGAGAGGTAGATATGTACTTTTCTGTTGTTTTATTGTTCAATTACATGTATAAATACATATGTGAATATACATATAAAAGTAAAGAAACAGAAAAGAAGACAAAGAGAGAACACATCTGCATCTCAAACTGATTGTCTTCCCTGTATAGTTAGGATATACATATATATTTATATACTGGAATATATTCCTTTTTTTTTTTTTTTTTTTCACAACACAAAATGATGAAATAATAGTTGTTTTTAAGTGATACTTTTACAAACTGAATACCCTCTTTCTTATTTTATCCAGTGAAAACAATATGACTTGAAATATCACCAGCTGAGAATCAGGAACTGACTATCAGAAATATTCAACTTGAAAGCTGCCTTCTCTGAGCGTTGTATCTATAGAATGTTATTTTTCATATTCCTTGCCAAGTTTAATTCCGTCTGAGCCTTGGCTTTCCTGTACCCATCTTTGCATGACTGCACAGCATCCCTGTATTTTCCCAGGCCACATATTTCTGCTTCCACTGCCTGTACGTGTCCTTTTTATCTCTCAGTTTGACCAGCTGGTCACTGCTCAGCCATGCCGATTTCCTGCCTTCTCTCCATTTTCTATACTGGGCTTTTTTGCACTCAGAAATATGACCTTAAAGAGCTGCAGCTCTGTTCCATTCCTATGTCCATAAGGACAGTTTCCCAGGGTATCTCATTCAATACATACTTAAATAGCTGGAAGTTCACTATCCTGAATTTCAGAATCCTGACTCCAGTCTTTGCCAGGTCTACATTCCTCAAGATCATAAACTTGACCAGGGTGTGGTCACTACAGCCCAGACTGCCTCCAGTCTTAACTTCTTAAATGATTTCTTTTTTATTATTGAGTGCCAATCCAATAATGCTTCACCTCTGATTAGTCTGTCCAGTACCTTGATGAGGAAGTTATCCTCAGTGGACTCCAGGAGTTTCCTGGACCTCTTGCAGCTCACTGTATTGGTTTTCCAGCAGATATCCAGGTGGTTAAAATCCCCCATCAGGATAAGAGCCTGTGAGCACAACACTTCTTGCAGCTGAAGCAAGAAGGCCTCATCAACAGGCTCCCCTTGATAAGGCAACCTGTATTGGACTCTGACCGTCAGATGTCCTTCAGTGGTCTGGTCTCTAATTTTAACCCATAAGCTCTCAACCTGGTCATGACTATTTCTCAGGAGCAGTTCTTCACAATCTATCCACTTCTTAACGTAGAGAGCAAGTCCCCCACCCTTCTACTTTCCCTATCCCTTCTAAAAAGTTTGTAGCTGTAGTATAGCAGTGGTTCCTAGATTCCACTATAAAGGCAATATACTCTTTGGGTGAGAAGAAATGCATGTAAATCAATGTTAAGTACAACTGAAAGAGAAATTAATGCAAATAAAAATAATTCCATAAACAACAAGGTCCACCAGATGACCAAGTCTGGGAGAGGTAGTGCGAGGCTTGCTCCTTAAGTAATGCCTTCTATTTTTTTATGTTGGCCCACAATGTCAGAGAGAGACGTTGGCGGTATGGCACCAATATTGTGTTACATTTTGTTGCTGTGTGACAGATGGCAGCAGAGAAGCAGTCTGATAAAATTGAATCTGACAAAGAAGTGTGTATGAAGCAAAGGTGTGTCATTGAATTCCTCCTTGTGCAAAAAACTTTTATTCATTGGCATTCATCAATACTTGCTGAACATTTATGGAGACCAAACAGCAGATATAAGCACAGTGAGGAAGTGAGTGGTGCTTTTCAGTAGTGGTGACAGCAACAGTGGTTCACTTCCTCTGCTGCAGATGTTCATGGCGGCAGCATGCAAGCTCTTGTTCATCAATGGCAAAAATGCATACCTTATGGTGATGACTATATATTGTAGGTGAGAAGTTTCTGTATCAAATTGTGTTATTGTGTTCTTTGTGTTTGTTGTAGTTCCATGGAAATAAATAAGAGGCTTTACATTCAGAGTGACCTATGTGCATTTGTGTTCTTTGCTCTAGTATGATGTAGATTGTCCTGAATAGTCTGTGAACAAGACAGTTCCTTGCTCAAAAAACTTCAGTTTCTTTTACTTCAACAAAAGCAATTTGCTGCAATTGAACAATCCTGATGGTGTTTGAAGTGTACAGATCATTTATGATGATGATATCTTTCATCACTTTCAGAAATATCTTGATTACAAGAGGACTAGCAAAAAGCAAAATCTAAATCTTAGTGAGAAAAAAAAAGACATAATTTCACTTTCAAATTATCTTCCTTGAAAGGAATGAAAAAGAGCAAAAAGAACCTGTCTAAACTGTCAAAACTAATAAAAGCAACTTTTCTGTTTTTCTACAGCTGTCTTTCAGGACAGTCAGTGAACAACAGCAATGTCTATTTGAAAGTTCTTCATGCCTCTGACTGTAATGTCACTTGCATGACTAGAAAGAAATGCTTAGGCTCAGATTCAGAACTTTTCCTAACTATAATCAGTTTGCCAGCCCAAGGATTTTTGATAGATATCTGTAATATTTCTGAGAATAACTCCGCTGATCTTCAGTATACAGAGCACACCTTAACTGTTCATTTTTTGTTCAGACACACAAAATACAAAGTATAAATTGTTTCAACACAGGTCAAAAAATTCAGCAAAACAATTAAGGGAATAAGTGTAAAAATGAACATACTTTTTTGTTGTCCTCCAGATTTAATTAAGAATCTCTTGGTTACTTATTATTATTATTACAAATAATATTACTTTTCTAAACATTTTGAATAGATTGTGTCTCTTCCTTCTAGCATCTCTACTTAATCCCTATCAAATGTATCAATGTATTGTTAGCCAATATCAAAAACTATGACTGAGGTTGTGCAGCTCTATGTAATGGCGTATAAGACCAAAAAAGAGAAAAAAAAAGGAAAAAAAAACCTAACAATTATCAAACAGATTTCTGAGGAAAACAAACAAACAAAACAAAACAAAACAAAACAAACAAAAAAAAAACACCGAATTTGAGAGGGTAAATTATCTGACAATTTTCTGAGTGACTCTTTTTTGACTCAATTTATTAATATATATATATGTATAAATTACTACCAAGAACAGAAAATTTGGAAAATAAAGCAGAACATCATAAATTTACAATACAATACAAAAATTTACAATTCCTGTACATTAGCTATGTTACAGCTAAACTAAGGTGGCTAAGATCCAGGGTACTTTGCAAGCAGAAATTAGGATATCAGAATCTGGGTCTGCAGTAACTTCAGGAATGATATGACCTAGACCTTTCAACATTATCAGTGATACTCAGAATCTAAATATATCTGTCTACAACATAATGCTTCTTTTTAAGCTGGGAGCTCAATTCAGGTGCTCAGTTTCAATGCATACTACCATTTGAAATGCCCTGTGCTATCAAAAGTATTCACACAGGGATGATAATTATTACATTAGACCTCTTTTTTTTTTTTTTTTTTTTTTTTTTTTTGGAGGCTAAAAGACTAATA
>JANHGO010002062.1:0-31534 GCA_024606505.1 Aquila spilogaster
GTGAAATTTTTATATTTAATTTCAGATATATCCAAGTAGATTTACATGTATATGAAGCTAATATTTTTTAAACTTTTCAGTTTGTACATATGCTGCATGTTTTTATAATTTCTACACATACATCTTGCATAGGTATTTTTCAGCAAAGATGAGAAAAATTATGAGGAAAACGTTTAGCCTATAGGTCATTTGAAGTAAGCTAGCAGCCAGTTTTATTGTGGATGGTATATTTCTTGGAAGAATGTAATTTGTAATTAAAAAGAACAAAACAAAACAAAAAAATCTTAATTTACACATTAGAGGCAATTTAAAATTTGGTAGTGGAGGCATTGAAACTTCACTTTGTGTGTCTTACAATTTTCCTGTACAAACATTTTAAAGTTCAGTAATGAATAGAAAAGAATGTCTCCACTGGAACACAAATACTAGTTCTTTTAGAATATTCCTATTGATCTATTTTCCCCAGTAGCCTTGAAATTATTTCAGTGATACATTTTTTCTAAACGGACTTTTGCATTTTAATTATGCAATTGGACAAGTAATTTTTTTATGTTGTAGTGATGCTGCTCTTACCTAGCATCATTGTTCTTCACTGTGATACTGTGTTTGTGTGTGTCTGTGCAGTGATCTATTACGCTTAGGATATATATAGCACGTTACATCTTCAGAGCATTGTAGAATCTTTAAAAAAAAAACCCTTACTGTACTGCCTGAGGCAGGTAAGTGAGTGTTATTGTCTCAATTTTATAACTGGTATAAGTGCAACACAGGGAGTGCTAAATGACTGGCCCAAGACCACGTGAATCTGTGGTGGACCTGGGAACAGATCTCAGGAGTTCCTGGCTTCTAGTCCTGTGCTTAGACTGAGCTGCCTTAAGATTGTTCAGTGCTGTGTTACATTAAATTTGCAACTACTGTGCAGATTCCTTTTTTGTAAGATAAAACTGTGCTTTGCTTTGTTGTTCCATGTTTCACTGCTTTTATGGAATTGTTTATATAAACTTAAGCAAAAAGTCTAGTTTACCTATACTGTACACAGACGAATTACCCTTAAAACTGTACTCTGGCCTACTTTTTCTATTTTACAATTAAATATCTTTTCCACATATATAGAGTGTAGAATCAATTCCATTTCAGTTGTTTTGTATGGGCATTAGAGGGTCAAAGCTCTGCTGTGTTAGGCACTCAGAAAAATATGAAAAAACAGTTTTAGGCTTAGAATGGCCTTCAAAGGTAGGAGGGAGGAGTGGGGAATGAATTGCATTATACAGTATGAAGTAAAATCTTCCTTCTTCAAACTTGGACTTGAGTTAATAGAATTGGCAGTTAGGGAAGTCCTAAATATCCTAGTATTGGTATAAATTTAGCAACTTTGATGCCGATTGGCAAATTTGACCCCAAAATAATCAAAAGATAATAAAAAATGGAAAATCTATGGTGGTAGTTCTTAGGATTATTTTCAGGGATATAATCATGCTCAGCTGGTACTAGGACTTGAAGCAAGCCTTGTACAGTGAGTAACTGTGAATTGCTGTATTTTAGTTTTTTGCCAGAAACTATCCAGTATGTCTCTAGCAAATGCAGGAACCAGTTAGTCAAGTTAAATGTGCTGGTTAGGCATTGCTCCAATTGAATTATTCTGTGATCAAAATAATGTTTGTGTCCTCACATCCCACAAACTTAACTACAGTTTAATCTCTGTGAACTCTTAATAACGATAAGAATTTCAGCGTTAGTCTGAGTGGTGATAGTGGTAGTGTTCACGTCCAAATGGAGAATTTCCCACGGTTTTGACGGCACAGAGCTTTGTAGCAAACAATGAAAAGAACCTTTTCTATTCATTCTGCTTCCTGTGAGCAAATATTCTATTCCTCATTGTCTGTAACAAAATCCTTCCAAGGGCAGGGTGGCTATAACAAAAATTTATTTATCATCAGCATATTTACCCTACCTGTAACTCATTATCACCTATTTTATTTTAGTTCCGAACAGGACCTGCTGTTTGTTCTCTTCTGCACAGAACAAGAAACCAACCTGATGAAACTATCACCTTTGAGCAAAGGCGTAGGGTGTATGTCACATGGAATATTCATTGTGTAGTTTAGCTCTGAAAACATTGTTAAAAGTATTGCTCCTTATTTGCTGTTCCAAATTGAAATCATAAATGTAATTAGCTACCAGCTTTCTTTGAACAGATGTCCATATATTAATGTATTAGTTACTTGTAGCTAGAATGACAGTTTTTGAGAACTCAGCTCTTTTTGAGTTGGTCCTGTGTTTGATGCCAGTCCCTTCTCACCTTCTTTGTTCCCCTTTATGGTAGCATCTACAGTAAAGCCAAGAGAGGTTCATAAATTGATATTAAGTATGTGGGCAGCTTGTTATTTTTTTCTTAATGTTTCCAGAGAAATGTGAGATAAAGCAGATGAATATGCATATAGTATGGGTTTTTTCTGCACTTCTTGGATTTCTTCTTTCAATGCCTTTTTTATCAATTTTTTTAAACTTCAGTATATTAATCTGATGTGTGTCTATCAGAGCATCTTTGTCATATCTGTGAAACAGTTCTTTCTCAAATATCTAATCACAGCAGAAACTAGGAAAGGTTTTCACATTGTTCTGCAGAAAGTATGCTGTGGAAAAAGACCTAACGACTTTCTAGAATAATGAAAGCATTTAGGCTGCATTATAGTACATGAGGCAGAAAACCAAAGCTATTCTGACAGCCAGTTCTCTTTATGATGAGAACAGAGAAACTGCTGTCATGTATCGGACGAAGGGTCTGCCTAGCATCCTGTCTCGAACAGGGCCAGCCCTAAGCGGGAGCCTGAGGTATAGCAAAAACAGGGCAAGAATATATTGTATTATGTAATAATTTCTCTTTCTGGTGCTTAGTCCATAAGGCCTGCCTCTGTTTTCCCAGGGCTGCCTGGTATGGGTGTAGAGCAAGGGAGTTCCTTCTGGTGAAGATGATAAGTGCTCAACATTGAGTATAGTGTCAAAGGCCATGCTGCCAAAGATAGGTCAGGATGTGTTTTCAGGTCCTAAACCTGGAACAAGGGGTAATCTACATGGCTGCTCTTCCAAACTGAGAACAATCCAGGTGGAGGACTTAGAGGAATTCTGGAGATGCAAGGCTAAATCCCAGTGCTTATGCATATCATATGTGAGAAAAGCAAGCGCAGGTGGAGGGGCAGGGGTAAGATGTGTTTTCCCAGCTCAGCAGTCTAGGGTGATATCAGTGGAGGAACATCACCCTGCAGTGTAACCTGGTCTGATCTGGAAGGGCAGGAGATCCATGAAGAGGTCCACTGCTGCTTTGTATTGCACTTCTGGAACCAGCAATAACTGTAATGCCTTTCCTTTTAGCAGCAAGGGACTGACAGCATTAGGAGTGAAGACTTGTGAGGATGCAGGTATACTCTCTTCAGAAAACACAGTCCTACAATTCTTAAAAAAAAAAAAAAGTCTCCACCTGCAGTGTCAAATTTGTTATGTGCTGGTGCCTTGTTTTAATGACTACCGCTAGTGCAGTAGTTCAGTGTGCTAGAGTAACATGGCTGCTTTTATTTGGTTTTGGAAGCTTTTGAGCTTTTTCTCTCCCACAGGTCTGATGTTAATGTGTCTTATATTCATGACATGGCTTACTGTGAGAATTCTGAAAGATTGTTTGAAAATGGGAAAGGGTTAGTGCAGAGGCAGCTCCTCTTAGAGATATACTATCTTACACATCAAAAGAGCATAGATGAGAACATAGGACAGACTAAAAGCCCTCAGTTGGGAGGAGTTAAACACTCGCCAATAACCTGCCAACATTAAACCTTTTCCAGAATGCGTGAGTCTGAGAGATAAAGGGAGCTATAAAGGGTGAAGCAGCTAGCAGGGCACCAGACCAAACTGCCCACAGCTCCTGAAAGGTCGTGAAAGGCCCAGGTTTGAAGAGGTGCTTTTAGAAGGAATCAGTATGGAGCCTGAGGAGTACAGACGGAGAGGTGAGTGATCCTCTGCTCTTGGAAATAGGTAGCATTTGCTCACAGAGATTAACTGTTGTGAGGCTGGGAGTGGTACCCAAAATTAGAATGGGCTATATATTCTTTATTTGCACATGTGTCCTTGAGACTTAGATCTGCTGAGGCTGAGACAAAAATGTGTCCTAGGGTTGAGTTTACATTAATGGATTTAGAATCAGTGGATGACTTAAGCTTTTTGGTCTTACATTTAAAATACTGTGGGAAAGGTGCAAAACTGATTCTGAATAAACTTGTGCTGAGGGGTGATGCACAGTGGCTCTTCCCTGGCTGACAACATGAATCTTCAGTGATACTGACGCAGTTCTGAATATGGGGAGCAAACTTTTGTGCCAGGGCTGGAGGAGGTTGCCTAAAAAGCGGAGAAAAGGTGTGGAGCTGTTCAGCTGTTTTCAGAGGATGCAAAAGGGCGTATGCTATAATGACAGGGAAGCATGGGGCATTATGAAAATTTAATTTCTGTGAAATGCCGTTTCAGTTAATTTATAGGTAAGAAAACCTGTGTATCTTCTCAGTAATCAAACAAACTGTACTTGTACCATGATTGTATTTTAAAGGTACATCTGAACTATTCAATGATGACACTGAAATAACTCTGTGAATCTGTTCTGTCCCCATGAAGCCTGTTCTAGAAGTTGTGTCTCTACATTATTAGATGGGACAAGTAGGGTGTAGGAGGAAGGTTAGTTCCTGTAGCTATCCTGGGAGCAGTATTCCAAGCCCTGTCCAATGCTAATGACAGATTGCATGAAGTGCTAGCACTACTAGTGAGTTTTCCTGCAATCAAAACTCAAAGCACTGGTTTGCCTCTTCCAGGAAAGGAGATGGTGGATTACATTTGCCAGTACCTGAGTAATGTGAGAGAGAGACGGGTGACTCCTGATGTACAGCCAGGTTACATGAGAGCCCAGTTGCCGGATTCTGCCCCAATGGACCCAGACAGCTGGGACAACATCTTTGGAGATATAGAGAAGATTATTATGCCCGGGGTAAGAAATAAAGTATAATCGTGACAGGAAAAAGCAATTATTACCTGGCGTGAAGACCAAATCCTGGGAATGCACAGGTTCTGCAGAACATTTACCTAAATAAGTAAAGCACCCAAAATGTAGAGTAAGTCTTGTAGACATTAAGTCCACAGAAGGATTCTGGAGATTACTGCTGTGTTCCTAACTACGATTTTAGGGAATAGACTGAATGTATTTTTCAATTATTTTATATGCTAAGAGTAACTCATGTTTGCTTAGAGGGAAATACTGGTTTTCTGACACTGGTGAATTTAGCTTCACAAGGCCTCTACCTGCTGAACTGCATCATCTCAGTTCCAGAGATGTGGAAACTCAGGCACAGAACAGTGAAACATCTCTTGCCGAAGGTCATGTACATATAAGATCTGTCTCCTGCTGTTTGAATGTAAAGGTCTCCATTCTCTTGTACGTAAATGCTGCAGATTCTGCTAGGGGAGTTCATATTACCTTATTAAAAGTTTTATGTAAGAAGCTGTTTCAAAGTCTATTTTAAAATTTTCTTTATAGATGTTTGCAGAAACTTGGTCTGATGTAGGAGAGGTAATCACATTAAATATGTTAGTGTCCCACATACAAGCTCCTTCAGATATATAGAGGGGGGGCTATATAATTCTAAATTGCTGGGTGTAGCTAAAGGCAAGCTGTTTGACAAAATTAGCAAGAGCAACTTTGTTGCAAGGATTCCCCTTAAAGATAAATATTTCAACAAATGTTTCTGAGACTGTTGTGCAATGTTCAAGAGACCATTCTTTCCTGTTCAGAATATTTGTCTGCCTGTTTAATTCAGATAAATGCTTTTGCTATAATTTGGAATTTATCTAATAACGACACAGTGTTATCATTTGCTAGTGCTGCACTCCTGTTGATATTATCTCTGTAGCTTTCTGCTAGCAGATCTGTAATTGCACGTTATTATGTTGCTGTGATCCTTTTCCATCACTTTAAACAGATGGTAATCACTACATCTCGTGCAGAATTTTGTGACGTTTTCAGACTTAAATTCTAGATAATTTTGTTCTAGGTAGTCCATTGGCAAAGTCCACACATGCATGCCTACTTTCCAGCTCTTACTTCCTGGCCTTCACTTCTTGGAGATATGTTGGCTGATGCAATTAACTGCTTGGGATTCACATGGGTAATTTTTTGTTGTTGTTATTGTTATTTTAGTTATTCATCTCCTGTGTGTATTATGCAGGAGCAGGTCATAGTAATTCTTTCTTGTTCTGTGAGTCAGTATAATTACTTACTTTCACCAATTGTATGTCGTTTGCATAAATGAAAAATGTCATTGGAAAAAAAAATAGAATATGTAAGAGCAACCATTACCTAGTAGTAAGAGGTGAATGAAGAAAATATACCACTAGAAATGTCTGTTTTCTAATTCTTTGCATATCCCACTGTGAGTATTGTTCCCTGTCATCTAGTCTCAGTGCCAAGACTGTTACGCAAGCATGGGAGGCAATAGAGCAGCCACCATCCATGGCTGCAGGCTAGGTTGGGCTCCATTCCAGTTCTCCTGCTCCTTTGAGGGAACACGCTTCCTATTTTTCATCTTCTGAAAATAATTGTTTGGTGGCCTGTACTGGAATATCTGCGTATTTTGTATCCTCCTGCAGCAGCTACACAGCGCTACTTGGTTATGACTCCACATACCTCAGTAGCATTCTGAAGTCAATGTTTTCCCCAGTGGTGAAGTTGCCCAAATTTTTAGATGTATGTCTCTGTGTAAGAAAGCAGTAGAAACTCATAAACCTATAAGAAATTGATGGTTATGGTCTCCATGTAGCTGTATCAGATCAGCTCGTTGTATACACAGAAACATCCATTTCCATGCCCTCAGTCTAGTTTTGATAGATTTCTGTTAAGTTTGCAATGTAAACTGATTTTTTCCTAAGTGGAAAATTGGACACTGCAGGACAGCTTTCATCTTTCTTTTGCCAGTTTTCAAAAAGCCTCCCTTAACTCTCAGTTGGAAGACAGATCAGCGCCCTTTCCCTTTAGGGACCAAGAGCATGTACTTGTGTGGTGAATTGCAGTTCCAGCATTTTGTCTCCAATGGCTTGTTGTGATTTTTTTTTTTTAATGACTCTAAAATTATTGATAGTTTAGAAGCTCAACACTGAGGTGATGCAGGTAACCTGGAGAGAGCATTTTAAGGAGGTTGGTGTGAGTTTCTATTTGGTGTTCCAAGAGAGCAACTGGTAATGAGCAAGGTACCTGGAGCTGACCCTCAACTGCAACCTTAACATAGAGGTCTGTATTACAGAACTCGCCAAACAACATAATTTTTATTACAATAGCATTGTGTTCTGCTAGGTGTAGGCCAAAGTATTAGAGTTAGCTGCTTATATATGCAATGCTACAAAGCTTGTCATCTGCCTTCGTTGCATCTAGGTGAGATTTCTCCCAAGGCAATTAAAAAGTGTTAATAGCTATTAATTAAAATGTGATATGTGGTTTACTCTAAGGGTTATACTCCTACTGTGTTTGCAGGGTGAATTACAGCCTGATTCTCTTTTTTTTTTTTTATTTTTCTAGGCCTCCAGTCCAGCCTGTACAGAACTGGAAATGAATGTGATGGATTGGTTGGCTAAAATGCTGGGCCTTCCAAATAAATTCCTGCACCACCATCCTGACAGTGTGGGTGGAGGAGTATTACAGGTAGGGGAGATCAGAGGTGGCCTCATCAACATTTTGTTTTCACTCAAGTGAATTTCCCTCTGGGTGATAGTTTTCCTGGAAGCAAAAACAACAAAATTTGCTCTATGGGTCTGAATAGAGATGAATCCCAATTTGACATTACTTTCCCAAATTTTAGTGTTAAATATAGGAGACTATAGAATAGGAATTGCTATTGCTTTTAGTCCTAATGGTGTTATGGACGAGGAGCAGGTACTCTTGTGGCTTTACTAAGAATAAATGAGAGTCAGATTTGGTTTCTCCAGTCTGTTTCACATCACCGAATTATTCACTAAAGTGATTGTTATATAGAGTTGTCACTGTCCTTCTGCCAACAGTCCTTAGCCACACAAGAAATTAATTTTCCTTTTTCTCATGTCTGCTTTGTGTCTCTGAGAGTTGCAAGATCAAGGCCTGAACCTTCATCTCCTTTCATAAGGCCTAAGCAAGTATCCCCTGGAATCAGTGCTGAGGCTCTGTGTTGTTATAAGGAGCTTTGCTCAGGTTTGTAATTTTTACAGGGGATACTACACTCTAGCTGTAGAAGAACAAAAGGAAAATGTGATTTATTTACTCCCCCCAACTTGGTCCTGCACATTAAAAATATACAGCAGTTAAAAGGTTTTATTTTGTGTTGCTGGCCCAGAGCTGCTCATCAGCTGCTGACTTTCCATTGCATCCCAGAAAAGCGGTAGTAGAAAATAAAAGAGGGGGTGGGCCGCTGAGCACTTCAATGACTTCAGTAAATCCCTGGCAAAATAGCAATAAAGTAGCAATATGTTGCACTAAATGAGCAATGTCTTTGCAGAGCACTGTGAGTGAATCAACCTTGGTTGCACTGCTAGCAGCAAGGAAAAACAAAATTCTGGAGATGAAGCTTTCTGAGCCAGACACTGATGAGTCCTCACTCAATTCTCGCCTCATTGCTTATGCGTCTGATCAAGTAGGTTTTTATGGTTACAAAGAAAAGAAATTCAATTCTGCTGTCTCACCCAGACCATACAACGTGAACTTGCATTTCTCTACCAAGAGAAAAACCCAAACATGAATGCCTCACAAGCATGAACGAATCCCTCTAATGTTGCTTTCTGCAAATGGGGAAACAAAATCAGTGTGAGATGAGGTTTTGTACGGTCCCAGCAGTCCTCAAGAGGCTGTTTCACATGACTCATTTCTGCACTTCCTTCCCATTTTCCACAAAGCCTTACTCCAGTAAGTAGGTGCTGATCACATGCTGCTTCAGCTCTTGTTTCTTCACAGCCTCCTTCCACTCAGGCAGGCACGCTCAGGGAGTTCCCTCAGTGCTGCTCCTGGTTGTGCTCTCCACTCTAGGCCTCTGTGCTTGTTCTTGCACGAAACATCTACACAGTACTGTGGCTTTGCCTGCAAACCTGTTCTGTCCTTGGACTCCTGAACTGAGCGATCATCTTCTTCTCTGAAAACTGCAAAGGAAACACACTCGTGCTCGTTCTCTTTCAGTATAACTAAAAGGGCTTTTTCTTGTGAGGGGTTTTGGTCTACCCAGATGTAGGCACACTTCAGGGATTTTTATCTTCTTATGGCAGGGAGGAAGGAATAAACTAAGGTTGATCCATTTCTAGAGGCTCCTTTAAGATCTGAATTTTGATAAATGGCCCTCCAAACACAGGGTGAGGATGCCGATTATTACATTTTAGAGACCAGTACCCAAATAAGTGGAGCATATGCGTTCCTTGGAATTAACAGTGTATTACTTCTTTTAGTTACAAAGAAGAAACTTTCAGACTTGTATTAGTATGGATTATAAGGATCTTACCTCTGCTTTTGTTGCAACCACTGTCTTTTGTAAGACCGTAATTTATCACAGCTGTTCAGCCTCAAAGCTTGCTTTCTTACCGCTTCTCTTTTTTTAAAGGCACATTCTTCTGTAGAAAAGGCTGGCTTGATTTCTCTTGTGAAGGTGAAATTTCTGCCTGTGGATGAGAACTTTTCCCTCAGAGGTGGAACTTTGAAGAAAGCCATTGCAGAAGACAGAAAGAAAGGCCTAGTGCCAGTCTTTGTATGTTCCAACTTTCTGATTGGGGGTATTGACATAGTGTTGTATTCTTAAAGTCAACAAAAAATTACATCTGAACCATTTCTTATTGTGTTGAAATACATTAGCTGAAGGTTAAAATCTATACAAGAATTTCTATTTTATCGAACAAAAAATATTTAATATTTCGACTGTCTATGATAGCCTCTCAATTTTTTAAGTGCTGCATCCATTTATTAAACAAATGCCATCGTAACAGGTTTGTTTTCTTCTAGGTTTGTGCAACTTTGGGTACAACTGGTGTCTGTGCTTTTGACAATCTCTCAGAACTGGGTCCAATTTGTAAGTGTCTTTTTTTCCTCATTTTGAACTATGATAGCACAGAAAAGATATTATGAGAATTCTTCGTGCCAAAACCAAGGAGAGTAGAAACACTAATCAGTGGAGTTTTTCAGATGTATCTCAAAGATTGGTGGAGTGAGCACAAGACTTTGCAGTGATTTTTGTAAGATTTAGATTAGAATGCTAAAATACATTCTATTCAAGATGGATGAAATTTGCCAACTGATAGATCTTTAATGTGGTTATTCAGGGAATACAGACTGTACAGTACAGTGTGCAGTACTGTTGTAGGATGGATACATAAATATTTCACCGAGCAAAGGAGTTTTGAAGGTAGTGTTTGGTAGAACATCCTTTGTAGCCACCAGTTCAATAGGTAAATTTGATATGGTTGCAGATTCTATTCCGGCATAAATTCTGACAAGTAGCTACTGAAGACCTGAGGCACATTCTGTTAAGGGTCAGAGTGTGGCTTCTATCTCTGGGTCCTTTTTGCTTGCTACCATGGCTTTATTCTGGCTTCGTGCAACTGAGTTGTACTGGGGAATTTCACTTAGTAAAAAGGCAGGTGAGAGAAATCAAACCTTAAAAAGCCTCACTCATATGAAATAAGGAAGAGTGAATTTTGTTATAGGGTCCATCTGATTTCAGCATTATTCTATATTTTGGGGTTCTGGATCCACAGCTTTAGAATAAAACTAGATTGTCAGTTGTTTGTCTCTCTTGCTATTTTGTTGTCAGCCTGTCCACCTCCTGCAATAACATGCACCTAGTTTTCAGAGAGGAGAGATTAAGCATGTACTTTGATTCCTTATGTCCCTTACATAACAACAATTTCAATTCCAACAGGTAATGCTGAGGGACTCTGGCTTCACATTGATGCTGCATATGCAGGAACAGCATTCGTATGTCCTGAATTTCGATTGTTCTTGGATGGAATTGAATATGCAGATTCCTTTACTTTCAACCCTTCTAAATGGATGATGGTTCATTTTGACTGCACTGGATTTTGGTGAGTAAAGGCAAAACACAAACAGCACCAAAAGGATAACATGCAAATTGCCAAGTCTTTCTCTGCACAATTTTTTGCTAAATACATTCATTCTACAATTGATAGGGTTAAGGATAAATACAAATTACATCAAACCTTCAGTGTTAACCCTGTCTACCTCAGACATCCCAACTCAGGAGCTGCTGTTGATTTCATGGTAAGTTATCTGAGTTGATATTTTAAATTACCTATAAAATGTTCAGATGGCAAAATTCCTCACACTATGGAGTGTGCATATCTTATAGCTGGTCTTATTACATAAAAGCATAAAACCAGTTATAGTGAGATCCTAATGCAGATTAAATAATAAAACTTTGAACTGAGGCCTGGTTATGAAAATTAATTATAGAATTGCTTTCAGGTATAGAGATTGAAGTACTTAAGATTTTTACACAGATGGGGATCCAGCCTTGCCTTTTTAGTTAGAAGGGTCATTTCTGTGCATTGTGTTGCTGAACTAATTCCTACTGATGGCATTTTGGCTGGTTTTCTTGTATCTCTGATATGTAGTAAAATAGAGAAAAGAGTAAGCAATGGAAACACCACACTCTGAAACAGCAGTAGAATGAATTACATTTTTCTTCAGATTAAGGTATTCATAGGAGAGCTAAGAGGCATTTCACTTTAGATCAATCTTACAGCAGATTTCAGTATAGTAAAACAAAAGAATAGTCACTGCTAATTGTTTCTGCTATGATCTCACCCTAGTGCTGAAAAGATAATTGTTTTCTTTAAATCAATAGTGCTTTTCACTAGAGAGTGTAGAGATGGACAGGAAAAAATATATCAATGAGTCCCTCTTGTGGTTAAATAGGACCCTACATGTAATTGTGTAGCTCCCTAGTATTCCTTTACATGTTTTGTCATTCTTCCACGCATTAGGTGTTACTTCTTCTGGAAGGGTCTACCCCTGTATCAACTCTCACTGTTTATAGTTGATTTGGGAAAACGTTCCAGATGGCACTTAAATATGCAGATTACAGGAACTGAAGTGAACACTCAGTCCTAAAGTGTAAATGGACACATCTTAAATTGATAATGATCTTTAAATGCGAAAAGGTTTTGTTATTAGCTGGTAATTAACTAAAAATTCTAAACATATCTAGACCATAGATTAAGGGGAGTAGCTAAAATCTTATTTTTGCAAATAACTGAAAAATATGTAGACACAGCATTTCTTCAATGGCTATTTCCTAGGCTTAGCAGATTTTCAGTAATACGAAATTATTTGTGTCAACAGAGATTTCTGACCTAAGTATGAAGCAACAGAGGTAGCAGTGTAAGGGGACACTCCTTTCTGTTCTTTTTGCACTCATTGATACACTGTTGTATTTTCACAGCACTGGCAAATTCCACTGAGTCGTCGATTTCGTTCTTTGAAGCTGTGGTTTGTGATTCGTTCATTTGGGGTGAAAAAGCTTCAAGCTCATGTCCGACACGTATGTGAATTAATAATGCAAGCATAAATGTATTATGCTCATTTATTGGTAGCTGAGTTGAATAAATTCAGTGATGCAAAGATAAGTAACAGAAATCCTCTGACATACAAAACTTGCATGTGAATACTAAATGCATGCTGATTTTACTCTTACCTGTAGAGATTGACTGTGTAGACAAAACATTTCCTGTACCCTTCTTGGAAGCAATAGGCAATGGAAAGCAACTCAATAAGTCAATGCCTTCTGCACATTGCTGAGTACTAATCCGTAGAAGCTTTCTTTGAAGCAAAGTAGCAGCTGTTTGGGAGGCTGGCTGTGATGGATGGCTGAACCCATTGCTATGAAAATTTATAGGCTTAAGTCTCTGATGGAGTGTAAATACAAGGGATCATATTGTGGATCAACAGTTGCCACAGGACTCTAATCTGAGAAGGCACATTCTGTTTTCAAACCCTCTTCTAGAAAATTTCTATGCGTAGTCCAGTTACTCTTGTTCATTGTCAAGGGTTTGCGCAAATAGACAGACTTTCAACTTCTTAGCTTTGTTGTCATTCTTCTGTTTGCTACCATTCATGCATTGGAATAATGTATTTTAGTAAGGAAGGGAATTCTTAACTACTTAATTTAGTGCCTTACAGTGGGTTTGTGACAAACCAATACATGACTACTTTTTTTCCTTAATTATAGGGTACTGAAACAGCCAAATTCTTTGAATCCTTGGTTAAAAGTGATCCACTCTTTGAAATTCCTGCCAAGAGACATCTCGGACTGGTTGTATTTCGTCTGAAGGTAAAGACTGGGCCTTTTACATGTCTCTTTGGAATGAACTGACTACAGCTGATCTCTCCCCAGACATTAAGAACTGTGAATAAACTTTCATGTAAGACTTTGTAATGCTGGAATTCTTACTGAGATGTCTGGATGTCACTGGAAATTTTAACTATAGTTGTTTTTTGGTTTCTTTTTCTTATTTGTATTTAAAACAGGGTCCCAACTGGCTGACAGAAAAACTCCTGAAAGAACTAAGCAGTTCTGGCAGGCTCTTCCTTATTCCAGCAACCATTCATGACAAGTTCATCATTCGCTTTACTGTAACATCTCAGTTCACAACCAGGGAAGATATTCTGCAAGACTGGAACATCATTCAACACACTGCAGCCCAAATCGTTAGCCAGAATTATGGGTTGCACTGCATCAATTCTGGTGGTGGGGCAAGAATCCCTGATATGATAGCTAAGCCTAGTTCTGATGCCATTAGTAATGCTTCTCAGCTTTATCTAGACGGAGGAAATTGCAAAACACCTTCCAGAAAAATAGTTGTACAGCCTAAGTTAGTAGCAAGTCCCAGTGCGTGCGTGATTAGTCAACAAGTGAAAGGTCAAGAGGATCCTCTAGACGACTGTTTTCCAGAAGATGTCCAAGATGTTACCAAACATAAGTTAACCTCCTTTTTATTCAGTTATTTATCTGTTCAAGGCAAGAAAAAGACAGCGCGTTCCCTTAGCTGCAACAGTGTGCCAATGACTGGTAGTCTCGAGCAATGTAATCCCAAAGCAGCAGCCACTGACAAGAAGGAGTCTTACGCAAATGCCAGAATTCTTTCCAGGCTGCCTGAAGAGGTGATGATGTTCAAAAAAAGTGCCTTCAAAAAACTAATTAAGTTCTACAGTGTCCCAAGCTTTCCGGAGTGTAGCATTCAGTGTGGCCTTCAGCTGCCTTGTTGTCCTCTGCAAGCCATTGTTTAACAAGTAAAAGAGATTGGTCCTTAAGACCTCTCCATGTAGAAAGAGAACCAAAGTTTGCTTATTCATATGCAATACTACATGTTACTTTGTTCAATATGTAAGCAGTGGTAGTGACCTCTGAGAAAATTCCTGTGCTTTTACTGGTGGAAACCTCATGTATTTATAGATTAAAATGTCAAATAAATCTTGTAGGCATATAACATGAAACTCTTGTATGTAGACTGTGGTAAAGAAAACGCTAATTTCTTCCTTATCAGTCCTCGTAATGGACAGTTTCTAGCTGCTAGGCTAGAACCATTTTGACAAAATATGCTGGCCTCAGTAGGGGGTAAGCAATTTAGCGCTCTATTTGCACCATTGATTTTTTTTTTCAATACCTTGACTTATACTCTCTAGACTGCTGCAAGGATCTGTGTGTGCAGACAATGCCACCGTCAATTCTGAACTGCAAAATGAAGGGTGTAACCTCTCCAAGAGATTTTGCTGTATTAGGGCAATTTTAAAACTCCCTGAGTTTAAAAACACAACAGCCCTGCCATTCCATCTGTGCTAATCACTTACAGTGCACAGGAGGCTTTATGCAACCACGCTGCAAGAGCAGTTGCCCTTGCTAAGCACCTGTGGCCTTTCTCAGCATTACCTAAGGTCTGTAAATCACAAGTGCATGAGGAAAGAGAGTAGGAATGATACTTCACCCTTTCTCATTACAGAAGAACTAAGGGGCATTACAGCAGAAAGGGTCTTTATGCAGCAAACAAACTTATTGTTACAAGAGGCCAGTGATTTACGTATTTTTCAAGAATAATTAAAAAAACTGGGGGGAGCAAAATCTATTGCGGGCAGCTTTAAATTCAGAGATACTACTGTTGAATCAGGAAGCATGATGAGTGCTAGGAGATTATTCTGAGAAAGCACTGCTAGATGCTCGCTGCCGCCTTTGTAGTTGTTTCCAGACACGTACAATTACCCCATCTTGAAGGCAGCGTACTTGGCCAGATGGATCTTCAGTCTGACCCGGAACAACTATTCTCAAGTTACATAAACAGTGAGTCTAGTTAATCGGAACAATTTCCATACTTTTATACAACATCTGCTAAACTCACAGTAGGGTATTTTGAGGCATGTATTACAAGGGGCAGTAAAATTTGGCCTGCTAATTCTTTCTAGTGAGAATAGATTTATTGTATTCCATTCTGTAATATTATTTGCCTTTTTTTAAACCCTAGGGAAATCTAAGCCACACTTTATTATGAAGTATCTGGCCTGCTATTACTCTATTTGCACCCAAAGGAAAGTATGTCTTAGTTCTTATAAATTGTTCTCATTCTGTGTATGTATTATTTGGTGCATGAAAAATAAGAGGGCATCTCTGTGGCAATGGAAAAAAGTTAATGTAAGCATCTAATACAGACTTTTTTGGATTAGTTAATTTCAGACAACTGTAAGTTTCATTAATGGTCTTTTTTAATGAGTTTTGTGTTTTGACTTGGGGATGTAATTTTTACTAATGCAGTCGATCATCCTTTAATATGAATATAAATGTATTTGCATAAAGATTTCTTACATTGTACCTACTTTCACGTGCTTAGGTGCACAGTATTAACATTCACAGCATTAACAATACATCCATACACAGCAGGAAGGTAGGTAAGATTCAAAGTATGAAGGAGAGGAGAAGCCAGGCTAAGATAGAAGTAGAGTTGGAGAAGTTGTGCTTTAATAAAACAATCTCACATTCACACTTTATTTCAGATATTGATATTTGCTAGTATTAATAAATAGGATTTCCTGGCAAGGTTAGAATAATAGATGCTTTAAAAACTGAATATTATAAAACACAGGTTTTTTGACATGCTCACAATTTGAAGTAATGTTTTTTTACTGAATTATAAATGTCCTGGGTCATTTGTGCATACAGGTTTTCTTTGTCATCCAGGAAATACAGGCGATCTTTGATGACTGCTGGATTGAAACCCTCCTCCACTAGTTGTACTTTACGGTACTTAAAAGTTGCTGTAAGTTCAATGGCACTCTACAAAACAAAATTACATCTCTACTTATCAATGTCAGCATATAATTGTGGGAATTAGATTAGAATTCCTAAATTTAAAGGGAATCGTGTTTAAAGAAAATCCATACAGCACAGAAATTGAAGCCTTACTAATAGAGGTCTAAACTATATGCATTCATCAGATAATAACTGGACTGTGGAATATGTGGGCCAGTAATTACTCCGAATGTAAGAAGTGCTGTGGCCACAGAAACATTATTGAAAGGCTTACCTTACTATTCTATTTAAATGAGGCAGGAAAACACTAGTTTCCAGCTTTTCATCAGAATCAAGGGTTTTACCCAGAAAATTATTTAATAACGTTCCTGGATCAAAAAACAGCAGAATTTTTCTCAGAAAAGAACAGCAAAGAAAAGCAAGACTCATTGTACTTTACATGGAATGGCAAGACAAACCACTACCTTAACTGTTCAACTGTTTTGTTTGTGTAACCCAAAAGTTTAAAGGTTGATTAAATAATTAGGCATGCTAGTATCTCTTCGTTAGTCCTCTTGAATCATCTCAGTGAATACTCGACCTTTCTCAAAGGAGCAATGTTTATTTTAAATAAATAACTTGAGAAGTACAATGAGAGTGACATTCTTGCAACATTTTCCTAATTCAAGTTAAACTTCAGTTTAGAATTTCGCTATTCACTAGTAAAATAAAAATCTAAAGCCCCTCTTGAAAAAGAAAGACAGCTGTCTTGCAAGCTTTTGTTTGTGTGGGCATCTTTATTTTGCACAGAACAGTCTGTAGAGGGAGCTACACTAAACTGAGAACACAGCTGTGTTACTGTGCTGAAGGAATCCAACAGGAAATGTATTTTCCACCAAGAGATCTTCCTGATTTTGTATGTTAAAATGTGCCAGGTATCCTGTAACTGCTCATGCAACTTGTTTTTTTCAGGCTGAACTGAAACATCTGGGCCCAGTTCTACTTTCATATTGGTAAAAGACAAGAGCAAGTGAGAGACAAAAGAAGCTAGCTTAACTAGGAAGTCCATAGTCCTCATAGAAAAGAGAAAACACAATGCAGACAGACACACAAAAGCTACTTAGGAACACTGGTTTACCTTAATCCTTATAAAACGAGGTCTTGCATAGTTTGGAAGGTGATTGTTGACATGTCTGTAAGTACTTTCTCCATTAAATTCACAGTTTTCCTTTAGTCGAATACATGCCATTCCTGTTCTGCCTTCATAACCTGAAGGAATAATGACAGCAAATAACTGTAGTTCATATTCAAATTTGAACTTCAGGCTAACATTTTTTTTTCTTTTTTTTTTTTTTTTCCTTTTTTCCTTTCTCCTATAAGTGAACCCTTCCTTCTAAGCCACTTTGGAAAACATCTAACATATTTTCCTTTAAACATCTAAGTGATCGGATTTTCTTAAGGCTTCAGCATGCTAGATGCCAAACTCCTTTGAAAGTCTAGCATCAGAATTATAGATAGCAGACATTTTGAAAATCATCCTTCTTTCAAAAGTTGTTGGAAAGACTTTGGAAAATCAGGTCTCAGTACTCTGAAGCAGAAGTCTGCCTGCAGCAGTGTTTAACTTTGTGGTTTCATTTACTTTACAATAAATCATGGTAAATATGCTTGTGCTTGTTGTGCTGACAAGCTCATCCATGCAGGAAGAGGACAGAAAGGAATAAGATCCAGTTTACCATTGCTTATTACTATATGTACAATTAATTAAGCACTGCAAAAATCCAAGTACTTAAGACTTTTTACTTTTTAAACTACATACCAGGAGGGCTTCTTCCCTCCCCTTTTGGTGGCTGAGGGATGGGACACCATTTAAACACAAACTTTTTTTGGGGGATTACAGGTAATGCAAGAAGAAATAGGTAATTCTTATACAAAGTTTTACGTTAGAACCATATGAATGCTTTCACAGAATTGTGTGCAGGAGGAAGTGAAAACGGAAAGTAGCACCTAGTGCTTAAAAGTAGAGCATGAGCATAAACTAATTAAAGATGAACTGTTCTTCAGTTTCTTTTGAGTCTTGTTTCTGTTTGCCTTTAACACCATGTATTGATGACTCCTGGCATTCCAATTTGTTTATTAAAAAATCTATAGTGTTGAATTAATGAGTTCTCAGGTGATGCATACTATCACCTCCAGCTACATTACTAAGGTACAAATATTTCTGTCATGTAAAACAGACCCCCCCCGCAATCCATTCAGTTCTTACACAAATGTGAGGTGAGAACAGGTTTGATCAATATATTTTTTTCCATAAAGTTGTTCCGTAATTGGGTATTAAGAACTCTTCAATGCGGTTTTACAAGAGCATTGAGAATAAGAGCATATCTTCCTCATCTAGAGTGTAATCTGAGAAATACATAAAGAACTCTAGACCATTGACGTTGTTACCTTTCTTTTGAAAGGTCTCCTGGGGCAGCTCTGTGCTTATCCCTACCACAAAGCAGCTGAAAACAAGACTGATTTAAAGAGAGAGGCTTTAATTTTAGATCAATAGATGTAGCAAAGACATACATGATTAATAAAAAGTTTATTTATTTGAATTAAATTCACTATTCTAATAGATCATCTTGGTTTATAAATAACCTTGTTATCCTAGCCTTAGAAACACTGGGCATTTCTATTCTCATGTCTTCCACTTTTAGTAGAGGAAATAGTGAGTGGATCATAACATTAACAGAATCTCTCACATGTTGAATAAATGGTGGAAGGAAATGGTGGATGTAGGAGGAGTGGCATCTTTAACACACCTTTCAATTCCAAAATACTAAATTGTCATTGATGTGACCCATGTTATGATATACATAGTCTGGAAGTCTTTCTGGAAAAGTGTGATACCTTATTAACTTATTTAATTATAGTATAATATAATAGATTAAATTATTAACTTAATATTGTTAATGAATTAATAATTAATCTGTTATACCTGTTAATATCTATTAAGTTAGTTAATAAGGGTTCCAGAATTCCTCCTCCTCCTTAGACTACTCTAAGGGCATGCAATGTATTATGCCACCTAGTCCAAACCACTTGTGCAATGCAATACTCAGGATTTCAATCAAATCTAACCTTGTTTGATTTCAGATCCCTACATTACACTGTAAGAGCGGGTTCCATTTTAACTGTCCATCACAACCTAAATGCAGTGAGGAGCTAGACGGGAGTCCTGCAGATCTTGGGTAAGTGAGAAACATGGACAGGAAGGTACCTCCAAAATACAGGAAACAAGAAAGTAGACTAAAGCTATCCTAAAGTTCCCTCGTTTGTCTTCCAATATTTCTGGGAATCTGCCTATAGCAGCAGTGCTTCTGAAATTAAAAAAAAAAAAAAAGCAAAGAAAAAAAATCTGCCATAAGCACTTAAAAGAATTTATAAAAGTTCAAAGATTTCACAGATTTTTGAGGAGTAGAAAAAAGGCAGTAAACATGTCAGAACTTCTTGCATTCCTTCAGGTTGTTAGAAAGGTGAGAAAGGGAGGAATCAATTTCTTAAGTGACATTCTAGAAACTCAAGTCTATTTTGTTTGTCCCACTCTACAGTAATTGCAGAACTATATTCCTGTAAAAGATACAATGTTTATATCCAAGATACTGAATCTCAAATGTTCTTCCTTTCTCCTGTTAGTAGTCTTGTCACACTAGCCTATGATTTTTTAGCTAATTAATATTGCATACATTTAAATGATGGAATGTATCAAATGTAGCTTATGAAAAATAAGCTGAAGTAGGCCTACCTATACTCTGCAGTTCAGTATATTGGTATTTTGTTAATGTATTAAAAAATTCTTTTGTTGAAATATTTGAGGTATTTCACTCATACCTGGAACAGATACTCCATACACAATAACTTCTTGAACGCCGTCAATCAGTCCTAAAACATCTGCAACTTCCGTTGTAGAAACGTTTTCCCCTTTCCACCTGGAAAATAAGCAATCAATAGTCATGATTTCTATGTCTATTGCGTATAGTGATCTCCAGTGTTTTAATGTCTCACTTTACAATGGGCTGAGCACTGAGCTTGAGATCAGAAAGCACTTCTGCACTAGAACAAGGAGCTTGTTATCAAAAGCAGAGAAAAACATGCTGCAAAATTCAGCAATGCATTCCAGATTATTCAAATCTCAGAAGAATTTAACACATTTAGTTTAATCATGCTTAAAATGGCTCTAAACAAACAAAACCCCAAAATATTACTTACCTTAGATTCCATCCTAGCTCTATTCTTTCTGAGTTTTAAAAGTATAGTGAATGTGAAACCACAGTGGTTTTGTTCTATGAATGTGACTGGCTTCTGACTGTTCAAAATAGCATCCATTCATCACCCTAAACTGAACCTGTTGTAGCCTGTGTATGTAACTGTGAACACAATTGATAAAATACAATAGTGGAGGTGACTTGGAGTCCTCTCTTTTTCTGACTGAAGTCAGAGAAATTCCTCTTTGTCAGCCAGTAGGAAATACTGAACATGGATTCAAACCTGAGAATGAGTCAAAATTTTCTCTTGTGACAAGCATTTAAATAAATAAACTAACCGGAATGTGTCTCCAGTTCGATCATGGAAATAAATGAAGTTATCGTGGTCAATCACTAAAAGGTCACCGCTATTAAAATATAAATCCCCTTTTTGGAAGACATCTCTTAGTTGCTTCTTCTCTGTTTGCTGTTTTGCTCCTGCATAGCCACTAAATGGTGCATATTGGGTGATTTTGCAGATCAGTAGTCCAGGTTTACCTATGAAGAGGAAAAACATTTGTTTAAAAAGCACAGTGTAAATTGCCAAAAAATAACTAATTTTCATTACATCAGTGAAGTTTGCAGATGTTATAGAATTATTTGAGAATTTTGTCATAATCATCATCTTTTAAAATCAGTTGTGGAGGTACAGATTGAGTTTCACCTTGTCCTCTCAATTCACTAGCCCTCAAAAATGCCAGCAGATAATACAATTTATCACCTGCTTGTATTAATGCAGCAGAAAGGAATCTCTGAGATCTTGTCTGGTAAGTGGAAAATAGTTGCCCACTTTCTCTAGACAGCTTCATAGACCTCAGTTTAAAACATCTGACTCAATAGGAGTTGTGTCTACAAAGGAAACTTACACATGGCATCAGGCATGTCTCTAGAAGGTGACCATTGGTATGGGCTACTTCCATGTAACTCAGTTGGTGTGGGGCAGCCTTACCCCTCAACGAAAAGATTCAGTTGGATTTAGGAACCAAATACTGGGGTTCAGCTTGCTTGCTTTGAATGGAAAATAGACCAAAAGGCTGCTTAGTATGTTCTTCAGTCCTTTCACATGCTAGAGCTGGAGTAAGTTATGAAGGGAGCAGGAACACCTGTATGTTTATGTAAATCGAAACTCAACACCATGTTATATAGAGCTTTGCATGGTTGTTACACACTGGAGTGAATTTTATCTCTATACAAAATAAATTACAGTCTGTCCCCATCAAGCCTGGGATTTTACATTTTTTCATGGGTTTCTCTCTTACATTACAGATATTTTCCATGTCTCTGCAGATCAGCAACTTAAACATTGGGTGCATTTATATAAATATGGAATATATGTGTGCACATCCCTCCTCATCTCAACTCAAGAGACTGCATAGGGAGAGTTGGCATAGGAGAGTATGCCTATGGGGCAGACACTCTTAACGTAACTAGTATATTCCTCAGCAATGAGAATTTAACACAGTTGGCAAACTGTCCACCTGTTCCCTTATGCACAGAGAAGGTGAGCATTTCTGGCCTCACAGTAATGACTACATATGTAACAGAATGCAACAAAATCAAAAAGTACCACAAATGTTTAAACACAGGTTTACCTGTGCCAATGTATAAACCCCTCCTATGAAAACTGATATTAAGATATATTATTAAAAAGAAGTATTTTCATGTGTGCTTTCTCTATTGGCAATGGCAAAAAGTTTCAGCCACTGCTGGAAAATAGAACTGCTTTCTATTTTGCAAATGTTTCTTTAGTGGCATGTTAAGTACAAAGTCTGAGAAGAATTAAATAGTTCCTGCTAAAAGTCAAGATCTGTACTCAAAAATGTTAGCGTGTCCATTATTAAAACTAGACAAGTTATTAAAATCTATGTATACAGATGCTGCATTCCCCTCTGTACTTTACCCTTCTGTTAAGCTGTATTATAATAGTATGTGATGTGTTACATATTTTCTAACTTGTATTTAAAAACCTGGCTTATTCAATGGCAATTCTTAGCATCTTTCCAGGTAGAAGTGATGCAGAGATGTAATTTTAAAAAGTAAATATCTTTCTGAAATTTTTTAAAGCAGTTAAGTTTTTACCTTTGGGAACTCTTACGCAGTATCCATTTTCACCTCGGACTGGTTCATCTTTCTCTACGTCGTATTTAATCAGTTCATAGTGTAAGATTTTCTAGTGAAAATTTGCAAAATGTATACACACATGAATATTCAATCTTTGAAAAATATTTTCAGAATTATACTACATAGTCAGCTGTCTCTTTAACAGGAGCCAAATTCATCACACTTCAACTCCATGAGTTGAGTCTAAATGTTCTTTTGCCTGAGTTAGTGAGAGATATCTGTGATATCTAGCATGGGCAGCTATAAACTGTACTGGGGGAGAATCTTCTCCCTAAACAAATTTATGACTGAGCCTTGGGTTCTTCCCAACTTGTCATACAAGTGGTCTGGTATATGCCCTGGGCAATACACCAAACCACCAAGGACAACATGCCAGGTTTTGTTGTTATTCTTACCTTCTGCAGGCAGTTTACTCTTCCCACTGCACCAATTTTTCCAGTGTAATTAACAAAAGAAATGTTTCCTTCAGTTGATGCATAAAACTCCAAAATATTAATATTTCCAAATCTTCGGATAAATTCCCTCCAAACATCAGCCCTTAGTCCATTTCCTATGGCAAGTCTGACTTTGTGATCCCGATCATTGTTTCTCTAGAAACAAGAAACAGTCATGAATTCACATTTCTGCTGAGTGAAAACTTCTGGAAAACTCTGAAGGAAACTTTAGTCTAAAAGTATTGAGCATATTCTGAAGCAAAATGTGTGCAAACATCATTACAGTTAAGCTCAAGATTTTGATGTGGAAAAGGAAAGGAAATTACTGAGCAAGTTAAGCTATATATCTAACTGTAGTTAGTAGTTAACTTGATTTGGATGAAGACAGGAATGAATAATTCTATGCAGAAGGTCAGAATGAAACTCAGGCACCATGTTAAACTATTTTGTTTATAAGCCTTGTGGTGACTATCTGCAGAAGAGTGTAATTTACTCCGAATTCAGCAAAACGTTTGCAGGATTTCAAATGGTGTTTGGGTGGAAAGGAAGTCCCTTTTGCCAGTGTACATGCAAGATTGAGCCTACTAAAAATTCTATTACCACACTTCAAATCACTTTTAGTAGTGCTATTAGATCTTTCTGTTTACACAGTAGAGTGATAAACGCATAGTGAGGATGGCAGTCCATTTATGCCTTCTCTTAGATGTTTATATTTATCCTCAACAATAGGAAGTACTGAACTGGGTCAGCCACTTGTAATTCATAAACATATCTAACATGCTAATGAGTAACAATAGCCTGAGAGAATTTTAGCAAAATATGGAAAGGCTCTTTTGTCCCATTTCCTGCCTTTTTCTCCACCTGTTTCTTTTATTACATGATTTAATAGTATTTTAAGGCACGAAGAGCCTTTTTAAATATATACTGGCTTCTTAACTTGGAATACTTTGTTGAAAGAATAAGACTATTCTATCAGCAACAGACTGGAATGTGTATTTGTGCAGAATAACTGTGTTGGCTCTATGTCTTTCAGGAAATACAGTGCAGAGGGCAATGCAGCAGATGGTAGAAGATGAGCACGGAACACTGGAATTGCAAAATGCTCTTTCAAGGAGCAATTCAAGAGAGAAATCTGGCCATTAAGACAAACATGGATTGGTCCTGCAGTGTCATATTCCCAGAAAAGACAAAAAAATGCCACAATAAAACAGCTACAATATTTAAATACTGTAAAACTTTAATTTCATTTTGGACTTCAGTTGTATCACTTCTGGATTATTATTGCTTTTCCACAGAATAGTCTAGAAATGGGTGTTTAAATTTAATCTAAAGAAGAAATACATTAATATATAGTCCTCTCTCTGATATTGAGAGATCTGCCATTAACATGTTAGCACAGAACCAAGCTTAAAGTAGAACAATGAAATCTGCTGAAATTCTGCATAGTGTCTAAATGACTTGCTGTTCACTTTTTATAAAATCTTTGTTTGTTGTAGATGATGCTCTACAACACCGTACACAATACCTTAGTCTCTCATGAGGGAGACTCCAGTTGATTGGGCATTTATACATCTGAGCTTAAATATTTTATTTTTAAATTATTCACTGGGGACAGGATGCTGCTAGGATCCACATTGTCCCTCATCTTTTTTTGTTCTTAAGTCTGTATTTTCAATCTTTCTTCCCCATTTGCTTAGTCAGATAAAGAAAATTTGTTATTTAGCTATTAATTAGTCACAGTTAATAAAAGGAGGAAAGAAAGACTTAACGATTCACCCTTAAGGTGATTTCTATAATACTTAGACTGTTCATTTGTTCTGAAATGACTACGTAAGTTAGCTGGAAATACAATTAGAAAGAAAACTATGACACATACTGAGTTTTTTTCTTCTGTGGATACGTAAAGGAAAAAAAGTGATAGCGTAGATAAAAGTCACTAGCACAATAAGGAAGTTCAACAATGAAATGGCATTAGTTAAGACAGATGACACCCTGCATCAATGTGGATCTTGCTTATACTGTGAGTTCCTCATGGAAAAGACTGTCTCTCTGTTACATCTGCAATAACAGGCCAAGCCCTCTTGGCACCGTGACGGTTTAAGTAGTAATATCCATTCTGTCAAGTTCTTGCATTCTTAAAATGTTAATCCCATCTTTCTGGGAGACTTGTGCACTCAAAGTAGCATGCATGTGGCTACACAGGATCAGATATTAAGCTTATAAACCTTGCTTATGTAAAGGTGTTTTCTCCACTGGTATTGAATTCTATGTACTGACTAAACAAAAATTGTTATATTAAATAATTGAAGCTAAGCTACCTGTGTCTATCTTAAAATCTGACCTTTGTAGATAAGCAGCCACCAATGATGAGTAATCAGTAAGACAGCCTCACATACTACTCAACTGTATCATTCCGTGGGCTTCAAGTTCAGCCATTCGTGTTCTTTTTGATTAATAGGTTACTTTAATGGTTAAGCTAAATGTCTCTGTGTGGCTAACATTAGCAAACTCACCCCATTTGGGAACTGATTTATACTTGCCTGGCAACTGTACACTGCTTTGAGATACTGGTTGAATTTGAGAATTTACAGAGTATGCCCTATGACTATTACATTTGTGTGTGCATGTGTGCTATCAAGAAACACAACTCTATAAAAAATGAGTATATTAGCTCATTCTTTAAGTTTATTTTTCTAAAAAACATTCTGTATGAAAGCAGATAATCTAGTTTTTTTACTTTTTCCACCATTTTATTTATACCAGTTGAGTATTGGCTAATTATGAATACTTCGCTAATTGGGATTTTCCATGAACTGCAGGACTGACACAAAACATATAGTTAAGGGTGGTGATAAGTTATAAGTGTCCAGTTTCTTTAACTCAGTTTAAATCTTCTCCAGCCACACTTTTAGATTAAAACTAGTGGCCCAATCTAGAGGCTAAGTCTTCTGATTATTATAATACTTTATTATATTAACTGCTCATTTTGGGCTAACAACTCATGAAGAAATAATACAAAGCATAGCAGAATCTTGCTTAGATACCTAATTCCTGAGGAATCCTACTGAATTCCAGTGAAGTTATTTTATATCTCTGTAACTGACATCAGAATGAAACCTCTGTATATTTGATATTTTGTACATACATAAATTAAAAAGAAACTGTGGACCCGATTCTCTATTCTGGTTTATGATTATCAAATGGTGCTAGGAAGACTGATTGATACCTACCACCTTTGTTCTTACTAAATTCTAACTGCAGTTCACTAGGCCTACCTCTGTGAAAGTAATTTTATGCAAACACATTTTTGAAATTAAGGATTAACTAATATGATTGCAGGGATCTCAGCAGGAAAAGTGCCTATGAATAGGTACCCTGTGAAGACAGTATGTTAAGTACATCTTCAGAGGGGGCACTCTTTAAATAATCGTATTAACACTTTCACCTGGAGATCACCTGACTGTTTTGGGTTAGGACACCTTAGCTACAAAAACCCCAAAACTCACACTGCCCAAAGCACAGGTCCACTGGTTCCTAGAGAACTGCTCATTTTTGGTTTGCAGCTGGAGTGCTCATACAAGGTAAGTGTTTACTCTATCCATTTTAACAGAACGTCAATTAATGGATTGCCATTGTTCCACTATTCAAAAGAATGATTAATTCAAGCCAAAAGCTCCTTTTTTTTTTCCCTTGAAAAAAGTTAATGTTAGCATGCAATGAGATTACAGACCTCATTAGGGAAGGTTTTTGTTGGACTTTTTTTCCCCCTTCCCTCATGGTTAGATTTTTAAGCATAATGTAACAAATATTCCCAGTAACTTAATTACCCAAAAAAGGCAGGCAGTTAATGTTACCTGTGGCACACTGCATAGATACCGAAGCACTTCCCCAATATACTGTATCACTGTTACGTTATATTGTCTGCAATCATCCCAGAACTGGCTTGCTGAAAATCTGGCACGCAAAACAATAGTTGCACCTGTGTAGAATGAAGTAAAATAAATAAAACAGAAGGAACAATTCTTATTATATCATGAGACCATATAGAATTTCCTAGCACAACGCTGTGGAAAACTTGTAAAATTAGGGCTATATAGCTTTTGGAAGTACTGTTCCTAAAACATATTGAAATACAATCCATGCTGAGTAATTGGTTTAACCTCTGTTTCTATTCATCAGAAGTTAAAGGCTATTATTGTGGATGAAACTGTACTAATTTACCCTAAAACTGTGCAAAGAGCTGTCATGTAAGATAGGATATACCCTGTCTGTCCAGGTGATAAAATAAAATTTGTACAAGATGAAGATCTGTGCGGGTCATATGAAAATGACAGAGAAACGAGAATGTCTCTTGACTTTTGGAATTTCTGGTAACAGAGACATACATAACCAAGTATTTCATCTCAAAGTTTGGTAGCTAGGGAAAGGCTTACTGTATCTGTGATCATATCTGTGCATGAATTCTGCACAGTAACACATTCGTTCAGACTACTCAAGTGCATGGTACCTTTCATGATACATCCATGGACTCCAATGAGGAGGGCAGAGCTATGATAGAGTGGTAGAGCAGTATACACAGTATCTTCCGAAGTAACATTGCCAGCATCAAACAAACCACAAGCTAGCATTATGCGTTCATGGTTAATCACTGCAGCTTTGGGAAGACCTGTTTAAAGTCAAGCAAAAAGGTGTGTAACTTCACTTGAACAATAAACATAGTAAGACCAGTTGGTTTCACAAGGACTTAAGAAAAGATTTTCTCTCATTCACTGACGCAAGTGATAGTTCCAGAGTTCAGGGAGGTATGCAGCTCATGTCTATGCAACACACTGGCATTTAGCCTTAGGGAGGATATATCTTCCCACATGTAACTTTTAGGTGATTAACCCCGTTAAGTGCCAAAATTCCCAATACTATGGTACCTAGGAATAGCAAGTACCTAGAGAATGAGGAATTGGGATTTGGAGAATCTAGCATGCTGAGCAGAGGGAATGGAAATGCTAAAACAGAGGTTAATCTCAGAACTTGCATCTCTCCTGGAATTAGGTATCTCCTTGCAGCTCCAAATCATCCTAGATGAAACTGGAATTCATACTACAATATCTCGTCTTGGTTTCCCATCAGATACAGTGGAACTGATTACTTGCTGAAACAGGTGCTAGAAGACAAAATGATTGTAGTGCTTGCCTATTCTGTAAGAACAGAGATGTTGGAGCCCTTAACAAGGATGAAGGACACCTGAATTATTTGCCTTCTGTAGCCCAAACAGGATTGAAATTTGTACTTCCTTCCTTCCAGGGGAGTTCCTGCCCTAAGAGGCTCAAAGGCTGAGCTAGTATGGAGGCATACCCTGCTCTTCCTAATGAAGCTATAGGTTTGAGTGCCTTCAAGCATTGTCTTCATCTTCATCCTTGTCACCCAGTTTCTGCTGTGGCTAAGTGCTCTTGAGGCTAGATGCCTTTATGTAGAGCAGGTTGCAGCTCCTATACCAGCTGCAGTTTTGCACAGTGGTCATGACTTACGTATTTTGTGCTGCCCTCATTATTTTTGGTACTCTGACACCCAAAACCTTAATGGACAGCATTTAGAGTTCATGATCCAAAGATACTGAGTATAAGGTAGGTGCCAAGACACATACCTAGGCCAACAGTGTCTCCAGGGGTAAGAGAGAGCAGATGTCTAGTGACCTTACCGGCATAAAACCTGTATGTTTAATTGGCTTTTACTTCAGTCCCTCCCCCCTGATTTAGTGCTTAGAGTCAGCCTATATTCTACATGCTTTTTGGTTTTAGATACAGATATCAAATTTTCAGTTTCTTGAGGGGGAATGTATGAGGGTAGGAATTAATGCGAAATAACAGATTCTCTTTCCTTACTAAAAAATCACAACGTTGGGAGGAACATGTGGCCCATGTGTAATTTTTGTGAATTTACATTACCTGTAGTACCAGAAGTATAAATGTACATGGCAGGAGTTTTAAAGGTTATATCTGATCTCCAAGACAATGGAGTAGGCTCATCAGAAGCAGCATCTACTTTATCAAGAAAGCTCTCAACTCCTTCTGTAGCAGATGTCTTGCTTAAATAATAAACTTTAACATTTTCTTTCTTCAAGAATGGCAGTATTTCTTCAACAGATTGCTTCAGTTCTTAAAGAGGAGAGATAAAAGTATTATAAGAAAATTCTGTATTACTCTGTGAACTATATTATCGGTGTATCAACTTTGGCTTAGCAGCTTTCACGTTTAGCTGCTGTCAGAGAAATTAATGTTCAAGTCACTTCAGGATCCAGCAGAAAGGACTGAAGAGGAACAGTGTCTCCCCACAGAACTGGGAGTGATTTGATTTGATCTGATTTTCTGCAGCAGGAACAGAATTGCAGAAGAGCAATCCAAGCACATTTCCCCTTGCCTGCAGACCCTGCGGGACTCTGAGGGAGTGTACATGTGGCATCACCAGCTTCACATTGTTACCTTCCCTCTCCACCGTGGGGAAATACTTCACCTGGCAAGTGCCCACACAAAGTTAGGTGCTGCTTACCTCACCGCTATGTTTTATGCATAAACGTGAACCTTATCTTTCTCAAGTCCCAACACAAATGGAAGAAACTGAAAAGCAGAATGAAGAGTGACTTACTGACTACGTAGTGGTACTACTGAAGCCTGGACTCCTAGATAGCTGTGTTCTGTCTCTCCCTATGCACATCTCCTTCCTACATGTGTCTTGATTAATCCCAGTTCTCCTCATATTCCCTCTGGTCTCTCCAACCAACAAGAGTGCATGATTTCATTTATGTGGAATGAGTAGGCTAACTCCCTGCATGATCAAGTCCTGTCTGCCTTTCTCTTATTGAAGTAGTTATGCAGGTCTCTCTCCTCTACCCACTGCCAGTTTCAACCAAGTTGGAAAGAACATAGTCGTCCCTGTGGCTTTTATTCCCTTAAGGAGCTGGACATTGGGATGAAGCGAAGGTAACCAGATGTCTGGTGCAATTGTATATACGTGTTTCTTTAGGGATCCAGACTAAAAGCCTTCCAACTCACAGGCACTTTTACTTGAATAGGTAATCCACAAGGTTTAAAACGAATCCTCAACACTGAAACATCATAATATAGAAGTTTCCATAACATGTCATTTATTTTTTACCTCTTCTACTTTATTTCAAAGCAAAGAATAAATTAAATACTATTCAATAGATAAACCTCTGAGGCAATTTAATACTGAAAACTAAATCTGTTACTGGAAATTATATCTCCACACACATTGACTAGATAAAGCTAAGATCCACATCAAAAGTTTGTCTCAGTTGCACAAAAGCAATAACTTTAATAAAAGCAGTACCTTTTCAAGTCTGGCAGACTCTGCTATTTCCCATCAAACAGTTCTGTACTTCTGCTGCAACTGTGGTCCAAAAAGCATCCTGGGATTACCGTGGGTGCCCTTTAACCACCAAGCTATTCATGAAAATCTAATCAAGGCTACTTTTAGTGAACAGGTAAGGAAGCCTCAAAACACTAGCACAGCCTAGTTTGTCTTCCTCCATTCCGCCTATGCTCTCCAGCACTGCACAGGTGCTGGACAGTGCAAAGAGTAAAAGCTGGCTGGGAGGAGAGCTCTGCTCTCTCTGCCCGCCACCTCGGCGGGCAACCGACAAGCCCCCCGCGGCTCGGCTCGGCGCGGCTCGGCTCGGCTCCGCTCCCCCCCGGCCGGGGCCGGTGCCGGGGCCGGGGCCGGGGCATTCCTCACCTGGGGCCGCCAGCAGCACGCTGGCCGCGCTGCTCTGGAAGCAGCGCAGCAAGGACGCGGCCCTGATGCTGGAGTTGAGGCACGCCACGGCGCAGCCCAGCTTGGCGCAGCCCAGCCAGAGCCAGACGTAGGCGGGCCGGTTGCCCATGAAGAGGGCCAGGCAGCCGCCCGCCCGCAGCCCCGCGGCGTCGCGCAGCGCCCGCGCCGCCTGGCTGCTCCGCCGGTCCACCTGCTCGTAGGTGGAGACCTCGTCGCCGAAGAGCAGCAGCGGCTTGTGCGGCGTCCGCCGCGCCCGCCGCGCGAAGACGTCCAGGAGCGTGCTGGCGGGCCGGCGGGCGCCGGCTCTCCGCGCCCGCCTCGCTACCCGCGCCATCGTGAGGGCGAAGCGTACGTCCTGGAAGAAGTAGGGCCAGGCGCGGCGCAGCAGCGGCAGGAGCAGGAGCAGGAGCAGCAGCCCCGCCAGCGCCGCGCACAGGGCGGGCAGCATGCCGCCGCCGGCGCCCCTTCCCGCCCCGACCGCGGCGCCTCGAGCCGAGGCGGGGGGGGCGGAACGACCATGCTAACTCACCCAGTCTTGATCCATTTCCAGAGCATCTGAAAGAGAGGAAATCGGTAGAAGTTGGAGAAACCAAAG
>JANHGO010002063.1:0-31531 GCA_024606505.1 Aquila spilogaster
CTGTAAGTTACCACAAGTACACTCTTCTCATCTCTGGAAATGAGGCTTATTTTTTCTGGCACACCAGCATCTAACTGTAACAAGAATGCAAAAGATAAAATAAAAGAAGCGTGAAATAAATGGCAAAACATTTCCCCAGTAACAAAAGCAATCAATTTCTTGGCAAGTACATCATTTTGGTGCAACTCAGATCCTTCCTTCCCGTATTGTTAACACATCTGAGCTCCATGAGAACAATGTACTTGCCAAGAAATCAAGACATTTTGGTCTTAACATGATGGACATCCCACAACTGTGGACTAGGTTACCATTGTTTTCTTCCCTGTCCATAAAGCAAGTAATCCTGCAATACTACTTCCCCCTGGATAGAATATCTAGTATAATTTTCAGATAACTCCTGATGAACAGAACGTTTGACATAACATTTGCACATCATCCACTATACTTGCATGTAAGATCCACATTACCTAGGGAAGGTAAATTACCTCTTGCCCATTCTAAAAATGAACTAATGGATGGACCAACCCCAAGTACTCTGAGTAATAGTAGAAACCCAAACCTCATGTTTTTTTTTACCATAGTGGACACAAACTAGTTCAAGCCTCCTACAGAATACACTTCTTCCCTTATTCTAAGAAAAACATTACCTACTTACAGTCCATAAATGAAAGGATAATTCAGGCTTAAAGATTAAAATTTGTTCCACATTTGTTTTCATGTTTTGTTCTGACTTCTCAAATACAATATTAAAGTAATACCAGAACTGAGTTGCATGATCTTCCAAGCAACCGCCATGCAACTCCTGTCACCAATATTTGATGACAATTGCCTGTAATAGATGCAGAAACACTTTTGTCATGAAATCTATTTAGAAAACATGAAGCACCACAAATGGCACAATCTCCCTTAAGGAGGCTGCTGGATTCCTTTCACTAGGAAGTTTCAGGAACAGAGCAGAAAAGCAGCAATTTGGGATGCATATGTGTTACACTACTTACATTAGAGCCTTACGTCACAAAGTCTTAATTCAGAGCAGAGAAACATGTTAGTTCGTGTGCTGACACAGTCCCTTCTGACACTTATGATCTCACTTCACATGAAACCTCCAGCAGTGGAGAACTGACTCTTGTAATGAAAAGCTTTGTGGCTTGCTATGTCAATATTTCCCAATTCTGATACTAAAAACTTTCCACCTCCCATATGGAAGGTGAGGCAGAGGCAAGTAGGGTATGATAACACTGAGATCATCTTTGGAAATACAGCCCTGGCAGGATTAAATAAATGTAATATTGTACTGACTGGCAGAAAGACAACTACATTTGGCACTGAGATGTTGGCTGCTGTCTGAAGCAACATAGCAAATCAGAAACTGCTTGCATTTATCTTCTAAAAATACTGTTCTGATCATAACCTTAAGAGCTGTAACCTCCCAAATGTAAAGCTTCTGCTTTGTGAATAGCTTAGAAGGACAAAAGAAAGCCAATTAGCTTTTAATTCTTGTAGAGTAGGATAACGTTACAATTCCTTTCCAACACCCATTACAAAGTGTTACGTTCAAGCTGTGTGAGAAACTGTTCTTCACATTGTCTCTCACAAAATCGGCAATATATCTTCGCAAGTTTCGTATATGGAAGATCTATATTAAGAAGTCACACAGCTGACTAGAAACATGTGAATTTCTTTCTCTTTTCCTTTGGATACATGAATCAGCATCTTAGCAAAAAAGATCCCCAAAATGCCATACTGAAAAAAAGATCTTTTGAAACAATGGAGTGGGTTTCATTCAAAAGGAATGCTTTTGGAGCATAGCAGGAAAGCCCAAATAACCACTTCTACTAGTGAACACTATGATTTCAGAAATGCTTTGTAGAGTGTGTTTCTGAAGCAGAGTTCTGTAGAACAAAGCCTTACGCTTTGTGTGTTGAGCCCACAACCACAGAAGAGAAGAGCCTCCGTTTAAAAAAAAAAGATAAGCCATGAGCATTTACAGAATAAGGCATTCTTTGACATAGTCTTCTACCTACAAATTCAGGACTGTTCCCCACTTGTTACAGAACTATACTGGTTAATGCTTTCAAATCATGATGGTATTTCACAATTTGAATAGCAACATGCTTTTGATTTAGCCTCGTCAATCACTTTATTGCCCCTTCTAAAGCAATTATAGACACGAATCAGAGAGATAAAAATGGTTAAAAATATGCACAGCAGTGGTCAAACAGAAGATAAAAAGCTGTGACAATTTAGAAGGAGTTTTAACTATAGTTTATCTGCTGTTACATGTCAATGAATCTGAGTACGTTCAAATGTTTGTGGAAAAGAAAGTCGGCTACCTAATCCTAGAAAAGAAAATACTAGCCACAGACTGTATATTGCCAGTGTCTGCATCGCTGCTCCCTATGTAGGGAGTGAAATGACCAAAAAGCTACAAAGAAAAGTAGCAGCATCTTATTCTCCTACACGTTACTGAAATTTGATAAAACAGTGTAAGATAAGTTGAAAGCTGATCTGACAAAAGAAAAAACAGTTTGTACTTTATGGAGCAAGACAAGCAGCTCCGCAATCACTGAAGATTTTGTGGTCTATCTTACATCTCCCACTATTAACCATGAAAGCATTCAGCTAAAGTTTTGCTAGTGGTGCAGCTCTTAGAAGACTGCAAGACTAAGGGTTTTATGGGCTTAACACTGTACGTCACAGAAAATTTCTTCACTGTCTAGGTCAGTGCTGGATTTTGCTCCAACTTCTATTGCAGTTCCCCTCCTGATACTCTCTCCTGTCTCCCACTCTGGTCAGCACAGTTTAGGAATGGATCCTCTTACTTTATGACCATATTATGTGATAACTATATCAACAGAAACCTCTCCCTGTAAAAGGGGTTTTACGGATCCTTTATGCTGTATTGAAAGACCAGAGTAGCATAAAGGGACCAGCATTGCTTATCCACAGTATTCAATGCATTCTAGGATGAAAAGGTTAATATGTAATCTCATGCCGTATTACTGAATTCCAAGTATTAACATCAATGTACTACTTAGTTTATTTACAATATCCATAAATGCTTGAATATTAGCTTTGAGAATACATTGTTTTCAGCCAAAATAGGGGGAAAAATAACGATCAGTTAAATCAGCAGAATTAACCTGCCAATGACAACTTGCTTTGAAGTGGAATATTATTCTAAAGACAGTTAACCCATGCAGTTTTTAAAAGCTAACCCAAATACAGTGTACCTTGTTAAGACATGAGATAATGTGACTGAGGTCAATCCAAGGAGTACCCGCTTCTGTCACCTGATGGAAAAGGTGATCTCGAAAGAGCTTTAATAAATACCTGTCTCCAGTTTCTGACCATGTTGGGTCTTTCTGAAACCTGGTGTAAAACAAAGGCTCATATTAAACTTCAGAAAGTTAAGACAAAGCAAAACTCATACACACATGTGACTGTGCTATCTGATCAAGTCACCCTGCTACTCTGCTGAGCTTCCTGTTAAGATTTGCAATTAAATTAGTCTCTCTCCTGCCACACTGCCAGAAGATGACACCATTCAGAGCTTCTCAGCTGAAGGATCTGAAGTTAATGCCTACGAAAGGCCCACAGAAAAGCAATGGAGGAAAACAGTGGCCATCTTTAACAAGTTTACCAAGTAAATATTAGAAACTAGTTTTACAAACACAACTCTTCTTAGCCAAGTCTATTCATTTATGCAGAAAACAATAATCAATGGAAAACCAATCAGGAACACTTAATTTTTAATTAACAGGCTTAAAACAGATATCTACATAATTAGCTGCAGTTCAAGAGAGCTATGCTTTTCCTCAAAAACTATCATTGCTCACAATGGACTAAAAGAATCCAATTGGAAGCAACTTTGCCATATCTATGTGTAGTCTTCTCTTTTCATTGATTTAATATTTTGGTTAAAGTCGCTTATCTTACTGCCTCAAATAAGTTAACAACTAATCTCTTCAGAGGTAAATATGGGGGAAAATGTTTAGCTTAAATTTACAGGGGAACAAATTTTGCATTGCAAACTGGGTTTTGCTTGCTCTACACCACAAAAACAAGAATTTCTTACTCTGGCCTCTCATTGATTGTTCCCAATTTTGCTAGAAGCCTAAACAACCTTCCATTTTGCACCTCCTAGAAAACAAGAAAGATTATTGAAGTTTCTGAAACATAAAATTAAGACATTTATTTGTCAAAGATATAGCACAGGAATACCAAAGAAGCACTATGAACTGCAATAATTGATTTATTCTAAGATGGTATACTTTTTTCAGGAAGACCTAGATCCAATACATTACGTTGTGCATTGGTAGCCCAATTCTAGTTTTCACACTTCATATTTAAGTTCTAATGTGGAGATTTAACAACCAGTGACAACTTACTGTCCTAGCAGGAACTGGATCAGGCAACCTATCTCTAAGTGGAAACTAGTCTAGCCTCTCTCACCAGCCTACATTCAAAAGTAAATTAAAATACATGTCTGGTAAACAAGAAGAATATGTTAACATACCTGTGGGCATTTGTACATATACACACGCTTAGCTAGACTGTAGAAGTATATAGTATAAATAGCTGATTTCAGACATTTATATGAGAAGAAATATTATCTACTAGATGTGTTCTTCAAAAACATTTTGTAGATAATTATTAGTAAACACTTTAGTAATAACACCATACTGAAACTGGAATTGCAGTCTAGTCCAAATATTTTGAAATTAGTTCTTCCAAAAAATCTAGAAATATAATTTTTAACTTTAATGCAGTATAAACTCTAAGTACTCTGAGTAATGACAGAGGCAAAGCAATCAGAACAAACTCACAAAAAAGACAGCACATTAGCACTTTAAGATGCTTGAAATTCATGTAATCAATCGAAAAATTGATTTCATACATCCTTCATTATCATTTAGGTTACAGTAAGAAGCGTTATATCTTAACCTAGCTTTCATTACGCCATGGATTAATCTTCTGCTTAAGTAAAGCTGCTCAAAGCTGACATAAAAAAAAAAAGATTCTCTCCTGACATTATTCATGTTCTCCAGTGGCCCAGCTCTCAGATGTTATTCATGCTAAGCTGCATCTCACTCCATGCATGATCATATTGATTTCAAATGAATTCAGTCTGGAGTAGATTACTGTGCACAGCTGGGTAAATAAAGTAGGTCAAGGTGATAACAGTTTGACCTCAAACAACCTATGGGGTTGCAAGATTTTTGTTACGAGTCTAAAAAACAGCAGAACAGCTCGTACTTCATTTAAAGCTGCATTTGGAGATCGACAGCAAAGACTTACCTTCTCCCACTATCAGAGGTCTATACAACCTCAAAATGTTTTGGCATGTGCCAAAAACACAAAAGCCAAAACCACATCAGTGTGAATGTTACAGCGTTTGTAGATTCCCTGTCAGTGGTAACAGAGAGTTGAGCAACACTGGCTCTAAGCCTCCAGGTGGCCTCTCTGCAGGCTTGGTAGCACGTAGGGCAGGGAATTCTCCTAGAGTGGATTAAAGGACTTGAAAACAGAGGCTTTGCATGCTTGAACGTTGTGACACATAGATAATGGCAATATTAAAGTGAGGAAGGAAAAGGACAGGGTAACAGGGTCACTACTGTGTGAAATGTGAGTAACAATATCCATGGCTTCAAGAGAACAGCAACATTATTATCTACACACAAAACACTTCCAACATCATAAGCCCCTAAGCTGTGGATAACTGCATGCTTGGAGAACGTGCAGAAAAATAACATACATGCTAGTATTGTTCTAACATTCTCCTCTAAGCAAACGCTTTGGAGCAATAACGAAGAGAGGATGTCAGGCTAGACTTAAGCGATATTGTAGCTCTAATGACACTGCTATTTATCACTGCTAGATAAACAGCTATTGATGAACTAGCAGCTATGCAACAGCTTGGATTTGCAGTGGCTCTTCTCACCTGCCAGTGAAAAGCAACTGCTGTAAAAAACTTGACTGAAAATGCAGATTGCTTCATGCTGATTATAGGACAACCTCCCATTTTCATTATGGGAAAAAGTCCACCTATTCAAATTTGAGTAGGCACAATGGGCCACCTTGACAAGAAGTAACCCTAAACATTTAGAGCAGGAGTTTTAGTTGACTACAATAAAAGGATGAACACCCATCATGTAGAGCTCTGCATCCACAGTAGGCATCATCCTACTCTTCTGCTGCTCCTAGCCATGAAAGAGTTCACTATCTTTCACAAAGAAGGGAAAAACAGTTGGTTATCCAACACACCAATGGTAGAGAATTAACAGTACAGTCCACCAGAATACCATTTGTTGCCTATTTAAACGTGCTCAGTGATTGCATGCAAAGGAAATGAGTCACAAGACTTGATTCAATCCATGGAAACTCAATATCCTATACTACTTAAATCCGCAGCCATATAAAAGCCTTTACAACATACTTCAGTCTTATTAGAAAATTCTGCGATCAGCAGCTTCTGAAGAGCAGATAAGACGAGGCTCGAACCCCTTCCTGCTGAATGAATACACACTAGCACGGCACAAAATACGTATTTCCTTTGTAGCTAGCACCTAATACATTGACTAAACTTGATAGACCAACCAGACTCACACAGCAAAATGTGCACATTTTAGGGAAACTGAAGATCACTATCAAGACCTTTATCTCCATAATCTAGCATTCATTTGTAAAGAAAAAAATGTATGAGATAAGTGGCACTGAAATCTAAACCTATCCAGGAATTTAAAGGAAGTATTTGTTGCTTTATGATCTTGAATATAACCTACATGATCTATTGTGAGGTGACATGGCATTATTTACTCAGAACACTACTTTTTAACCATTCAATACAGAAAATATTTTCTCAGGACTCCTAGTTGGACGTGAAGATGCTACCTAATTTGAAGCCCAGCCAAGCACGTTCTAAAACTAGTAGTTCTGGGAGCTTTTGGACTTCCAGTACTTTGAACAGAGTCCTCAAAGTCTGTAGGCAGTTACTTGGGTTGCTAAAGAAAGTAAACAAACAAAAAACCTGAAACTACAAAACATTCCCTCTTAAGGTACAGCTGTAGGAATACATACTACAGGTCTTCCTCTGCAGATTACTTAATGATTTACCTTTGCAAGGTCTTCCTCAATAACATCATTTCTCATTTGAGCAGCATCCAATTGAGTATAGAATCGCGCACCAATCATAGGCATGATATCATTTACACTGCGAAGCCTGTTTTGGTCAGTCAGCAAATACCTGCCAAAATATCCCCACCCCCCAAAAAGATTACTTACACACACTGCAAGTGCCAAAGAGTTCATCCTATTATGATTTTACTTGACCCCAATGTTTGTTTAATTTATGAGTTGACAGCTTTTGTATTTTTAAGAGAGATATTAACAGAGAAAATATTTGTGCTAATTTACTTGCCTACTTCCAGTCAGTTATTTATATAAGCTAGGGGAGGGCTTTCATGGGACTTCCTAGCTCATCCCACTCAAACAGTAAGGGAAGATGCAAAGATTCAGATTATGATGCAATTGCTTTTCAAATGAGAGAAGGGACAGAGATACCTACTTTTATCTCTTAGGCTGCAAGAGTAGAAACGTTGACTATACTAAAGAACACCACAAAATAATGCACAACTAAGAAAAACTAGCACTAAAGTCTTTGGTGAAAAAGGTAACACGCCTATTCCTTAACTCCTTCTAAAACTATGATATAAGACAAGGATACTGCTTTAGTAAATAATAAGCAATAAATCCCAGTATGGAAGATTACTTAAAAGGCTTGGGTGTTGTTTGTTTCTATGTAGTTTTTGTTTTGTGTTTGTTTTGTTGTGTTGTTTTTTTGGGAGGGGAACTTGCTTTGTATATTTGCTTAAACATTAATAACATTTTATTAGGAGCTTTAACAACAATTTAATAAAGAAAGGGCATTGACTTTTATTAGATATATCATGAAAATGCACATATGAATTAACTTTGAATGTTTGCATAGACAGCACATTATTAAGCATTATCAATTAATGAGAGTAAGCTGTAATCTTATTTGCATCCAAAAGTTATTTTGACATTTTCAATTGTATGTTTTAAAAAGTTATCATTTCCAATAATATTTTACAGAAAAATAAACAAAAGCAACAGCAAACAAGTGTGGTAGCAAACTTACAAGATCAGATTCTTCAGATCAGAGGAATAGTTGATTGTCACCAGTTCCATTGCTTTCTGCAAATTCTCTCTCTGAATTCCTGATAAAGAATTGCAAGCCAAAGCCAACACAACTTTCCCCAGGGAGATCAGATCTGTTTGCTAACAGGGAAAACATGCACAGATAAGATTCATAGTATAGATAAATATTACATACATTACTAGAGGGCATTTAAAACAGTTCTTCAGTAACCTTTGAAGAATCTGAACTACTAAATGTTATAGCTGTGCAATACAGCTGTACAAGTAGTTAAAACATCCATAGGAGAATTTCGGTACCCAACAATTTCAGGATAAATATATTTATCTTTGAGAGCTTCAAATTTACCCATTTTTATCTTAAGGATAATACCAGAGCGAAATCTTTGTAGAGCTTCTGCTCACTACAGAAGATGTTCTCCTAACCACCCACACACTCATTCCTGAGGAATCAAGTAGTTGATAGCAAATAGCTAGCACATCTTTTTGACACAAGATGCAAAAATACCTATCAAGGATTATTTGTTAAAACAGAAACAAGACCTGTTGGAATCCAGCAGGTCAATATTTCTGTTTTAATACAACAACTCAAAGATTTTCATCTCCTATGGCCTGTGTGAAAAGATAAAAACTGCTTGAAGCAGCTAGACAGGAACAGACGTGTGCAGCTAACAAATGGAACAGAAATCCTAAGTATTACTAACCATTTTCCTTAAGAGCAGAACTCTTCTTAAAAGATGAACACTCTATACAGACTTGCTTGCAACAGAAATTTCTGCCAATTTTACTAATTTAAAGGACAGCTACCAGAAGTTATTGTGAAAAGCTACATCAGATTTTGAAGTTCTCTCTAAAAGCAGGACCCCAATTTAGTAGAGAACAGTAATACATGTTGCAAAAGCTGTCCAATTCTTCCCATACAAAATCTTTCAAGTGCATTTAACTTGGCCAAACTTGAAATATTTGCAATTTTCTGCACTGGATGCATCCTTCAGGCAGAATTTAATGATCAGCTAGAGAGACTTTTTTTCTTAGAAAAGATATTTTTGCTAAAAGTAAGGAGGTGAATACTATTATTTATCATGAGTTTCAGTTCCATACTCTAGAGAAAGGATATTATGTTTAGCAGAGAATGTAATCATACACGGAATATAGCTTCTGTCATTTCTGTTAGAAAGGACAAAAAAAATTGGTAGTGGGATAACATTAAAAGTTCTGTTTAGAATTTTGGAGCTAAAACTTTGGGAAACTGCTGATATGGTGGATGTGTCACAGCCCCTCACAGCTGTTCCACCCAGAGGGGTAGCAGTCTTTGCTCTTCCTTTGGCTGCAGCAGCTGAACAGAGCTTTCCCTTCGGCCACATCTTCCAGATGTTGAGGCACAAAGTAAAGAACATGTTTCCAGGTCTATGAATATCCCTGCTGTTTCTGTATCAACTGCTAAAGTATGATTAAGCAGCACAATTTAAATGGATAAGCAATGTGACAGGAGTTAAAAAGCATGGTACAGGGCAGTCACTAATGAAGACAGAAACCAGACGTAGCAAATAGAACAGAAACAAGGACAACACATGGAGGAGATGGGACTGACATTTGCTAGACTTAATTTCCTAAGGAACCAGGAATTCCTGCGCATCAGCATTGCTTTGTACTTTGGCAAAGAGAAATGAATGAGACCAACAAACCCCATCTTGGTGGGAACCTGCTTACGTTCACTACCAAGTACCATCAATTCGAGCAGCAGAAGACACTGCTATAGTAGTAAACAGAAGAACTCTGCTGAAGAGGTATCTGCACTGAGACATCTTCATCCTGCACAATGGCTTTTTTGCTTTTTTAAATTTTTTTAGGTTTGTTTCCAAAAGACTTAGGGGAAACAAATATTTGTATTAATCTTAAAATGACCTTTGTTCTTTCTCCAGTCTCCTACTTAAAACCTTCCAACATTTAATAATTGATGAGGCAGTATCTTATATAAATTCTTTATCATCACTCAATCCTAACTGGTATACCCAAAACATAAAACTTAATCCTATCTAAGTACCGCCTTTCTTTGCATAGGTGTCTTCATAATACAGATTGTATTTGATTTTAAAAGAGGTTGAGAAAAAGGTCTACATTAACTTCAGCCAGGAAATTCTGAATTCAGGCACTTTTTTTTAAAACCATTTGACTTGCAACATAAATTAGTGTTTTTCTTCACAAAGTATATCTAATAGAGAACTTGGCAGAGATGATACAACACACCAATGCAGCCTCAAAGATACATAATTCAAGTTACAGCCAATGCTTGACATGTGTTTTGATTGCAAAATTGGCTTGGATTCATCCTGCTAATTTTAGGAACTGAAATGTTTTTTTTTCCTCGTGTTCAAGTTAGATAGTGGAACAGACATAAAGACTCATGGAAGTCAGATTCCTATTTCAGAAGGGATTGAACTACCACTTTCTGACCAACTCTGTCTCTGCAAACAAGGCAAAAACTTCCTAGGAACTGGAATACACCATCTTTCTAAAAGGAGAAAAATCTACATATTCCTGCTAAACCTTACCCATTCCTCACTGAAAAATTCATTCATTCAGTCCCTCCAGCTTCAAGGAAGAGGAAGTTTAAAGGAGGCACACAAGAACTGATAGACCTTCTTGGAGCAAGGACACCAGAAGTAAACAGTATTCCTGCAGTAGTTTTACCAGTTCAGGGGACAGGTCATCAGGCACAACCATTTATCTGCCTACACATCGTACTACGCTTTTCACATGTTTAAAGATCACACTAGCCACCAGCTTACCAGACATTCGCTACAGTAACTATCAACACTGACTATTAAGTCATACTAAGTTGATTCACAACTTCAAAGAAAACTTTTATACCTTTTAAGTACAGAGTATCTTTTGTCCAGAAAGGTACCTTTCGTGCATCTAATAACCATTTAAATAGCAACTCGATTAATAAAAAACTAGCCTGTAACAACCTCTATTTCCTGAAAAACTTTCCTAGTAAAGATTTTATCACCACCATCTTGGTCACTGTTGGAAACATGAAGTAGCATCAGGCTAAAAAACAGCCTCTAGGAGATACCTTCAGAAAGAGCCTTCATCTCTAATGTTTCCCTATTATCAAACAAATTTTAAATATGTCAGTGAGCAAATTAAAAATTAATTGAATAGGTACTCCTTCTGCAATTTGAATGTTAAAAAAGATTATGTGCTACTATGCACAAAGCCCTCAAGATATCTGAGCATTTTATACAATTGGTTTTATTAGCTAAACACGTAAGCTAGTCAAATAAATCTGACTTTCAACAAGATTCATTTTTATAAGTTCTTTGACATTACTTTTTGTTTATCCTATTTCACTGCTGTGCTTGGATCAGTAACAGCTCAAGTTCTATGATCCACTCTACAATTCTGTGGATTTGCTCATCCTTTTAAGCTCTGGAATTGTACTTAGTCCCTCCAAGTTCCTAGATTACATTTCTTTTTTTCATTTTTAAAGTTAACATTAATAGTTAAGACGCCTCTTCAGTTAGTTTCTTGAAATTCAGGGAGGTGTATGTCAAAGTTACTTTGGTTTACTACATTAAAAATATTTACTTCGAGCAAATGTAACCTTACAGCCTTTGCTAAACCAATAACACATTTTCTCTTCATTTCAAATGGAGAGGATTAACTTTCATTTTATTCCAAATACAGAAATATTTATGAAACCTTTCTACTGTTTCCTGCATCACCATTTACACTATCACTACATGAGTTTAGTAACTGACTGACACATGACTTGTAATACTGGGGGCAAGGAAGGGAAGAAGATGTATATAGGTTTAGCATCTTGTTTTTAATGTAAGTCACTATTCATATATTTTTAGCTTCCCATATTGTTGCGTTTATTTAACTCTTAAATGACCACGTAAACTAGTGTATTTAACACAGATTCTGAAAAACAGACGGTGAAGAACAATTGCATTCCTTTTGCATAGCTCCTCTCTGTTCTGGTCAAATTCTTTCCTATCTATGCTAACAATGGGAAATAGCCAGAAAGTGAAAAATGCTAACAAAAATACCTTCCTCCACTGAAGACAACAACAAGGAAATGCATATAAGCTGGGCAGTAAACCAACAGATAACCTACATTTTTAACAGTCACAAGAGTCCCAGAGGAATTCAGGAATTGGGTCATGGATCGAGAGGAAGAAGGACAAGCTGCAGCTGTTATTTTGTAGTGCTATCTGGCTAGGTCAAACAAAAGGTAGGACATGATAAATGACCCCTGAATTTCAAGGAATTAATTCTATCCAGAATCTCTGAAGGAACAAAATCAATTGTGAGAACCTAGCCTTTCCAGAGGAAGCAATAAAAATGAAGTAATACAATGTTTTCTAACTTCAGTGTACATCTTCCGCACCATACACTTAAAGAGTACTTCTAGTTTAGCAGTGATACTTGAACAATTTAAATACTAAAAATGTATAATACAAGTAAACAAAAACCATATCTAAACAAAACTAGGCACTACACCAAGCAAGTTAGTTGCCAAATGTTGGGCTGCTATGGTATTAAATGCTTTTGACAGATTGGTGCACCTGCAAGCATTTTTAGATTTGTACCTCCAAGTACATTAAATATTCTGCTTTAAAATGTCAGAGATATTATGACATTCAAGTAAGATCTGTTTTCCTGCTGCTATTGAAGTAAACTTCAGTAAGTATTTAATCATAATCTCATTTTGGTTTTAGGATTGGAACCCTTCGCTTACATGTATCCCTATATTCTCTTGGCTCTTTTCCATTACACGATAGCCACAAGCCCACTGATCAGTAGTTGTTGGGGTGCAGGGGGTCCTTTGAAGTCCTACTCAAAGCACACTGAAAATTGCTTTACTGTATTATTCCAAGAGAAAAAAAAAAGTTGCTACGTTCTAGGATAAGGTCTCCAATCAGCTAGTTTCTGCCTGGCCAAAGTTCAAACATTTCATTTATTACTGCAAGACTCTGAATGAGCAATTTTCTCACAGTGAATAACCTCAATTAATGAAAATAAATTAAATCCAACTCCCTACTGTAGTCTTTCACTCCCAGTATGAACAGGGTACGTGATGACTGCTGAAGCAATGTACTTTACCCTGACGGGAAGTTAGGGAAAGAGGCACTCCTGTACACAGTGATGCTCCAGATGACTGTGGAACAGTTTTTGTTAAGTCTAAAGGGATTCTTCTTAATTCAGGAATTATGCAGAGTCCACACTTCAGAGAACGCCAGGAGAACACGGAAAAACTAGGAGCCTAAAATAAAGATACACTCGAACCTTTTAGGAGTGAGGAGAAGGCCTAAATGCAGTTACTTTAAAAGATCTCTTACTCCTCTGTGAACAGGCATTTGTCACAATTATTTTTGTTAAAACATAGGAGAAAGAGCAAAAACTGCTACTGAAACATTTTCTGATCTCTATCACTTTATGCAAGATTCTCCTTCCTGTTTCATTAAAAATCTGTGATTCCAACAATTTCTGAATTATTTTGTTAAATACTAGCAGTTTGACCTGTTCTGCAAGTTTGCTGAAATTTCAGAAGCAGAATACAGTAAAATGAACTTTCAATTTTCTAAATTACAAACAAATTCAAGCTAAGATCAAATCAGGAATGAAAGATACAGTTATTTAGAGATAGATATCTCAGACTACAATTCAACTAAAATATTAGTCTTCCAGAAGGAATCACATTGGTTTTCTGTACCCTCTGAGCCAAGTCACCAACCTCACTACAGCACTGTTGTCTTACCTGAAACTGAGCCATTAACGCCAGTGGATTATTTTGACTGTTGTCGAATGTTAAAACGTCAAAGATTCCAACACAATTAACTCGTAACCTTTGGAACAAGAAAAAAAGGAACAAGTGTCATTACGTTTTGTTGATTACTCCATTTTTCCTAATATTCATATCACTGAATGCTTTAGTACGATAAAAAAGGCATCTTAGTACTATGAAGCAGGAAATACTGATTTTACTGTTTTATAACACAGCCAGCCAGCCTCCAATTTACAAATAAATCAAGTTATTAAATTGGCAGTAGAGGACTTGAACAGTATTGTGGGGACAATGCATAAGCCTTCCTGAAAGGTGTTTAAATAGAAATTGGGAAAAAAAAATCTTAACAAATTAAGCACATTGTCTCATATCAGATAAAGGTAATAGATCTTTCTAATTAGACTTGTTATTTGCCTAACAAAAGTTCATGGTCAGCAGCCACCATGAACATAGACCATGGTATACAAAGAGAATTAATACATTCATTACCTTGTCTTGCCAGTTACTAGAATCTTTGTTGGATCCATAACTCTGCATGCTAGTCCTGCTGTATGAATGGTCCGCAAGGCAGAGCTGAGCTGCACGATATATGCCCATATCAATGACTCTGGAAGTAAACCCGCATGCTGTCGTGGTAGAGGTCCATCATGCTGACCTAGTAGGAAAATATTCTTAGCATCAACAGATGGCTACTATATAAAATTAAAGTTAAAACATTTTGAAACATCAAGTTACTCCTTTCATTGAATTCTTAATCAACAGCCATCAGAAGACAGACAGCTATTTTGTTTTAACTTTTTTTGTTTTGCTTTTGAAAGTACAATAAACTTTAAAATGCTGCCAATTCCCCAGGCATTATTTCCACTCACATTCAGGAAAACTGCTGATTCTTAAGTTTAGAATGAATATTCACTGCAAAAAGAGTACCATTTAAAAATTTCTGGAAGTAGGAAGGGCATCAAAACACGCAGGTATTTGAGAAGTAAAAATAATGGTATTCAAAAAAAACAAATACATATCAGAATAGCTGCAACAGATCCTATTTCATCTCCTTTACTATAGGAAGGTATACCAGTCAAACATGGTCTATTTGATAAAACTGAGGAAAATGGAGCAAGCTAGTTTCAAACTACATGAGCAAATCAAAGTGGAAGATCTCGCAGCTAAACAGCACAAACACAACTTCACGTGCGCTCTGCTGTGACCCAACTCACTGACAAGTCACCACTCTATGACCCCTGTTTAGTGGGCCGCACAAAAGCAACACATTCCTTCATTTCAGAATGGATGTGAAGTCATTTCAAAACTAAAAGTACTCATCTGCAAACACCTAAATTCAACACTGCAGACTGTTTCCCAGTAACATCGAGCCACAGATGAAAACAGTGAGACATAGACCAATGTTATTTTCTGTAAGATCTCTTCAACAAAGTTGCTACTCTTTGCAGGGCACAACGCTTATGGAAGAGAAGAAACTACACCCAGAGAAACATTCATTTCTCATGGTTCTTCCACAGCATCCAATGCATCCATATCCATGCACTTGCTCAAAGTAAGCATTTGCGTGTCTCCACATGTATACACACACAAGCGCTGAAAAATGAAACATTATTGAAAGCTTTACTTCAAAATGAACTGATTTGGAGTAAGCGTGATACACTGGGGACGTTCCTGGTTTGACAAAGAAAAAAAATGATGACAAAAAAACAGAACACTAGTTAATTTTGCAAGTTTAAGTTGCTTTGGTTTAGATTATAAAGGCCACGACACTTCCTCCTTTAAATAGCATCAAGCCTGGCAAATCAACTGGAGGTTGAATCTGATGAGGTATTCCTTGTTTTTTCTGGCCTCCTGATGAATTGTTATGCAAATCACATCCCACGAGCCAGCATACCAGGAATCTCATGCTCTACCCCCGCCACCATGATTCTCTGTTCTTCAGCGTGAGAAAAATGATGATGATATCGAATGATGGGGGAGATGTAAGTTCCAGTATTAATCAAGATTCTTCTCCTAGCCATTACTTGTTATACAATACATTTTTGGTAAATAGCACTGTGCGAGATGCATTTAATGGCAATGTGTATGGATCATTAACAGTGGATCATGTGACAGTTACATATGTATAACAGTTACATTTGTATAAAACAAATGTCCAGAAGAGAAGTGTTCTACAATACCCAAAGAGAAAAAGAGACAGAACATGGGGCTGTTTTTCTCCTTGTGACTGCAGAACACTTGTCCTTTGATTTCCAAATTAAATGCATCATAACCAAAAGGACATTCAAAAAAAAAAGTTGAGAGATCACAGCTTTTCCTCCTCTTCCCAAAAATCTAAATGAAGCAGCAGTATTGCTTACTACTGGAAAGATTTGCTTGTGGCTACAGCCAAATCCAGGCCACTGCTTTCAGGCTGCAGTCCTTGTTCTTATGCACTAAAGGTATGAGCTCAAACACTGGAAGAATCACTCGTGAAGTGCCCTCTTACATATCTATCTGTTCAAAACAACAAAGATTAAAAGCAGTTCAGTCTGCTGTGATGCTGGTTATGAAACACGATCCCTGAAGGTCTACCGGGCCTGCTGCAGGTGGCACCTGAGCAACAATCCAAGGGAATGAGACTCAAAAGCTCACTGTGCAGGTGAAGCACACAGCTGAAAGCTTTCCAAAAAGTGCTTAACATGTCAAAAAAAAAAAAAAAAAAACAGAAAAAGAATATTTTGAAAAAGTATAAAAAAAAAGATCAAAATTACATTAGTCTAAAAAGCGATATTTTAGAGGTTCATATTTGATTTGAAGTAAGTTTCTTAGTACAAGTTGAATCCATGCAGAGTTTCATAATATATTCTTCCTCTGGTGCAGGATAGACTCACTCCTATGAGTGCCTTCATCTGACACACAGTACATAAATAATAATGAAGAAGATTAAAAATGTAAGAACTTCCACTCCAGAAACATGAGTAGTCCATTATTTTTCTTGCTACATTAAAATGAACTCAATAGGGATTTTTCGTTATTACCTTTTTTTTTTCTCAGTTCTGTGCTATGATGTTCTTAGCTGAGAAAGAAGCACACTCTTAGCACTGTTGTGTCTTCCCCCCCCCCCTCCCCTTCTCTTTTTCTTTCCCAATAGCTTTCAAGTGAGGTTCAGTTCTTCCACACAAGGATGCAGCCAGGGTTAGTCCTGAGATGGGAAGGGAAAGCTGGAGCATTTATGTTCCTGTACTGCCTCTAGATTTCAGAGTTGCTTCAAGGTCTCAATAGGAAATTAAAATATTTAATCAACTTTGGCTTTAGAACATTTGTAGATAGAGAATCATTGTGTTGACTTCAAATATTTTTCCTGTTCAGCACAGTCCATGTACATAACTTCATTCATTTTAAACTGAAAAGATTTTTTTTCTGAAAAACACACACAGTGACTGGGGATGCAAGAACTACAAAGTCAAGAATGTCCACTCTTCTGGATTAAATGCTATTACCAACACATTCAAAAGGAAATCAACGTCCAGGATGCTTGTCTACATTCATTAGAAATATTAATTTGCTATGAAACAGAATTATGTGGTGCTGAGAGCTACCATTAAGTGCTTGTACACCACGTTTAATTCCTAAGAGTATTTTCAATATACAGATCAAAGGAAATACCAGAGGCGTGCTCATCTCTGACATCAACCCTCCCAAAAACTCATCAGGACAAAGAAAAAAAAATTAACTGACAGCAGCATGGAGTTATTGTTAATTTGCCATGATTTTCTGGCTTGCAGTTTTAAAACACATACTTTTAAAATGTGATTTACCATTTAATTAAATCATTGGGCAGTTAAGACAAAAGTCTTTTCAGTACTTTTGGACTAATTCACTGATTTTTAAAAAAATCATGTCTGCATAGATAAATGCCCTAACATATACCATAATCTGAAACTGAGAAGTATCAGAACAGTGGAAAAAACATACGAACATTAAAACTGTTTTTCTAGAATGTTAAGTTCAGACTCTTCGTCAAAATGCAAGTATTGAGTAAACATAAGGAATGAGGATGAAACAAGTAGGGATAATTTAAATAAATATATTCCAAGGTAACTGAAAGGCAGACTTCTTATTTTAGAACTTGTGAATATTTAACTGACAGGACAACATCAGATTATCACATTGTACCACTTCAAGAAAGAATATTTCATTGCATAAAGAACAATACAAGGAATAAATTCTGTAAAATTCAGAAGCAACAAAGACATATGCTTGCAAGTGTTTAGAATAAAAATAAATGTAAGCTGCTGATTTTTTCCCCCACAGTATATTACCTACAAAGTAATAGCATCTGCAAATAGCATGGCAAAAAAAAAAAAACAAAAAAACCTCAGCACAGCTAACCACATAGACATCAGAAGTGACAGCTACATTAGGCATAATCCTCAGCTTTTAACTGTCAAAATCCAGTGCTGCCAACTTGAGCGTTCAATATAAATAAGGTTGCATACCTGAAATCAAATTCTGAGTTCACTGACCAGGTTGACAGTGTTGTGCCTCCTAAAACCTTAAAAGCAATTGCACTAATCTGGGCCCCATGCTGCAGAGTACCCAACTTCCATCCATTCCCCTGCTTCTCTTGGAAGCCTCCTCTAGGCAGGCAGACGGCCAAGAAACTCTGTGAGGGGGTGGAGAAAGGATCCATGAAGGCAGGCATTTTCGAGAAATCAAGTTATAGGTATGCAATCTTATTTTTCTCTTCTAAATTGCTCCTTCTATGGGGGACCAGATTTGAAAGCACCAGTTACCAAAAAAAGAGCAAAGATGTCAGAGCAAAGATTTGAGAAAGGTTTGGTAAAACTGCTGAACAGCAGGTTACTTTTCTTTTTTCTTTCTAATTTATGTAATACAAAGACCAGAAGAGTCACACTCAGCAGAGAACTATCCTTCTTAAATAGCACTAAGTTCTGCCACAACCATTATTTTAATTAAATAATTTGTTCCAGCTAAACAGAAGTTAACGTCTTTCTTTCAACTCCAAAGACAATCTCTGCCTAAGTAAGAAGGTTGTAATGGGTCAAGTAAAAGATCTAGGTAGCCCTCTAGCCTGTTTCAATAACATAGACGCTAAAATCAGAAGAGTGTCTCAATAAATACCTAAGATCACAAACAACAAACAGAATATTCTGCTATCCTCCAGTGATTTGCTGCTCAGAGACTTCCTGAACTATTGATTGACTTTTCAGTTAACAGTCTTCCAAATATTTCTCTTCTGTGAGTAAGCACACTTTCCCTTTGAACCCAGGCAAGTATCCACAATAACTCATGACAAATTTCCATGACTTAATTATCTTTTGCCAGGTTTTCAATTTGCTGTCCAGCTAGTTTCTTCCGCCAGTCCCTAGCTTTTGCATTGAAATAAACAAAACAATTGCTGCTTATTTATTTTCACTGATGATTTTCAGACACCTACCATTTTCCACTCATTATTAATCCCACCATATTTCTCTCCATTTTTAAAAGCATGAAAAGCACTATTTCACTTTTCCTGAACTGCTCCTCATACACAGGCTTATCCCTGTCACCTCTGAACTTTTTATATTTCTCTAGATCCTTCAAAATAGGTGTGGGGATCACAGCTACAGATATAAACCTATAATGCAAACATGTCCTGAATACAGTGCCTTCTCTTTCATTGTTTACTCTTTTCTTAATCTGTACCAATCCTTTTCCTATTTATTTCTATTGAAGCAAGAGGACAGTATTTTCCTTACTCTACTTAGCTATAGCCCCAGATACTTTCTTTCCAGTAGTAACAGTCATGACAGAGACCATCACTTTATATTTAAAATTAGCATTGTTTTCACACAATCATTTCATTTACACTTATTACATCGAATTTCACCTGCTAGGTTTTTACCAAGTGTTCCAGTCTTGTAACATCCTTCTGCAATCCATCACAATTAACCTTTTTTTTTTTTTAACTAATCCAAATAAGTTGGGTATTATCAGCAAACCTTGGCAGAGCATTATTTACCTTCAATACAGATAAGTCAATGTGTTAAGACGTACAACTCCCAGCACTGACTGTACAGCCTTACTGTTTCTTATCTTCCAACCAGTTATTAACCTTACTGAGGACTTCTCTGATCTGATCAACAGTTAGGGTTGTCTTGTTGTTGTTGTTTGCTTTAAAGAGTCTTACGGATGCCACTGGAAACTACATTTACTGGATCTGTCTTCAAAAAGTTTCAATACATTAAAGAGACATGACTGCTTCAAAAAAAGGAATAAAACTTATTCTTTCCTAGCGTGACAAATAGATGTGTCCAAAAAATATTTATTATGCCTTCTATTGTTTATCTAGAACAGACATCAATCTTCTGTACGTAATACTCTAGAGAGGTGTAAAAAACATACAAGGAGTGATTTACATGAAAATTCAAAAACCGCAGGTGGGGGACACTCAGAAGACTAGTCCTGCACAAAATCATGATTAACCTAGCAGCAAATGTTCCATGTTCGCCATATCAAATGAGTTTCACATCAAGTTCATTGAATTTGTAATGATGATCTTCAACTTGCCATAAGATATGACAAGTCAGTCTAGGGGTTCCTCTATCTGATTTATTATCACCAAAACCAGTGGTGGAACTCAAGTTCCAACCTTATTTATACTGGTCAGCTCAGTACAACTGAGTAGCATGAACTACTCAGTGTTCGAGGAACCTACAAGGCTCTGAATGTATTCACACTAACATTATATTCTGATCTACCAGATAGTCAGTGTCAGTCTGTAAAGGAGACTGAATACACAAGTAAAGGCTCTAATTTTAAAAGGAATGAGAAAGAAAAAACTTCTGTTTCTGTTTCTCTTTAACCACTGGTTACCTAAAGGCATTTAGGCAGCATCTACATCAATAAAATAAGTAAGTCCAGGTCATAAGTTTTATTACTGTCCTCTCTTCATCTCTATGGCTGGATCTAATTTCAAGGTTGGTCCTGTATCAGGTAGGAAGCTGGGACAAGTGAGCTCCAAGGGTACTTTTCCTACCTGAAGTCATTCTGTGAAACCATTCCATTGTTAGTGTGCTCCTTTCTCAGTATGATACTGGTTCATGCTCAGTTTTGGCCTGCTGTGTTCCTGAATGACAACACCTGAATGTGGTCTGCAGGACCATATGGGCCAAGAAATGGTTCTAAAAGGCATGAAGTGGCAGTATACTGCTTAGGAGGGAGAGTTTAGCCATATAGATATGAGTTCTACTGGGCAACATAACATGCTGTGATAGATTTTACTAATGATGTAGCCTTAACTGTCAGAGCATAAAACTGGAAGAAAAAAAAAAAATCAGACCTATGACATGAAATTTGTCAAAAAATACTACATTATAAATGTTTTAAATCCATTTCTTGTCTTCAACTAGTACTTAACATACCAAAAAAATAAATAAAGCACTGCCTAATTAGTCCTCATATCACTTTCTAGGAGAAACAAACCAACCCCACACACCACATCATTCTGTAAGTGCAGAGAACCTGAACAACAAGCATCACATTGACGAAGCAGATGCCTCGCATAAAACATCTCCAATAAGCACCAGATGTCACCCTGTAATAGATCTACAATTCGAACCACAATGCACTTGGCTCCAAGTCCCCCCTGTGTACATTTGGTATCCTGTAGACAAAAACAATTTCAATTTACTTGAGTTAAATTTTTCAGTTTGTAAGTGAGAAGTTATTTAAAAAAAGAAAGAAAGAAAGAAAAATCACCAAAGGAAACAAAGAACAACCTTATATTCAGCAATCTCATTCAGAAACAGAAAAGAAAGAAAGTTCTGATCCAATCAGTTTATGGGATGATGAAATTGATTAGCTAAAAAATTAAGACGAACAACTTCCTCTGACCAGCTATTTAATTGATCAAGTGTTGGAAATAGTTTACAGAAGTATATTATAAAAATCAGTTCTCCTTACCCCATTTTCTTTTTGTGAAATAGGCATCAGCACTAGGGTCATTGAAGTGTCTGCTCATCATAGTCTCTCCTCCAGCGTGAAAATCGTATGCAAAAACAAGAGCTTAAAAATAGAGACATGTGACAATTACTAACTCCAGCATATTTAGAAAAAAGTCACAACATGTTAACTGGGAGGAAAAAAAGACAAACTCACAATGTTCTCCAAATGCTTTAGTGGTAAACACTTCACGTAAGGTTACTATATTTGAGTGCTGAATTTTTTTCCACATGTCAACCAATACCATGCACTTCGTGTTAACAAGACGAAAACCTGGAAAAGATCAAAAACATACTTTAAGATGTTCAGGACGTTTTTTAATTTTATTTTTTACTATAATGTCTTCTAAAAATACTGAAAAGTAAGCAAACACTAAAGTAAGACCAGCGCGCTTAGGAGTGCTAGGTCTGTGGGAACCTCTTGCTCTCTTTACACCCACAGAATAATTCTATCAAAGCTGTTTCAAGCTCTACACATAGAATAACAAAATATTTATTTAAAGAAAAAATTGCACTGGCATAAAAAGAGAAAGACAACTCAATTTTTCTCACCATGTATCCTCCGAAGGCAATAGGGCAGGTCATCTTTACTATTTACAGCTTTATAGCATGACGTAATGTACCCGAAGTTGCTTGTTTTCTGTATGCGATTGGGTGGTGGCAATGGTTCTAAAGGAAAGAGACTGTGGTAGCTGTCCACTTCCGCTGGAACTGCTAAATCAGCATATGCATAGAAACATATTAGATATTAGTATACTTGGAAAGAATTATTACAAGAGCAGAGAAAATGAAATCAACTACGTCATTAACATGTAAATTCATTGCATCATTTTCTTTACTTTTAATGTAAAAATTTGCTATATGTCGATATATGGGTTCCTGGAAGGAATTCCAGAAAGCTAAAATATCTGTTCTCATAAAAATAGTTACACCAAGTAGAACTTTGTACCTCTTCTGCTGATTTTATCTACTATTTTCTCACTAATCTTAAAAACTCATCCTTCTGAAGAACATTTCTTTGTTGTGTCTGTAGTATTTTTTTCCTGCACAGGCTCATAGATAAGCACACATTTCCATACAGACTTCATATCACTGTAACAACCCTATTTCTTCACACAAAACAAATCTGAATGTGTTGTAACATACTGGTTTAGAAAACAAAGGCACTGAAGGTTTACAAATCAAGTTAAGAGATTACACTCCCAAGAAGAGATACACTTTTATCTCAGCTGGGTTAGTACACTGAACTACATTTTAGACTGTACTGTATTCGTATTAAACACACAACTGAAAAGTAAGAATGCTGCAACCAAACACAACAATTCGTTTAAGTTAAACAGTTGATTGTAAATTCTTCAAAAAATCAAATTACAATGAGTAGTACGTTCCTCTCACCTGCCAACTAGTACAAACCCTCTCTGATATACCAGCCAATTCATATAAAAACAATTGAGTTTGTAAATATAGCATTTGAAAACAATTATTAGGTATTACTTTAAGAGGATGCACATAGAAAATGATGCAATACTGCTTTGCATAAGGCTCTATTGCCTTAGTGGTCTTCTCTTTTTCACTATTTTATATATTCCCAACCATGACAGTGCTTCAAAACATAATAAAATTACTTGAAAAGTGAATAGAAACAAGAAATAAATTTAATATTTCCGAAATGCTTTGGTTTTGGTTTTACACAACCCAGATTTGTTTAAAAAATAAATAAAAACAGGAGGGTTATGGTTCTTTTGTTGGTGGTTTGTTTCTAATCACTGGTAACTACTGTTGTATATGCAAGATTGCAGAACAACGTGATCACAATTTAAATTATAAGAAATACTTACCAGGAATATCAGCCTGATCAATCTGGGCCATCGTTATTAGGTGTCTATTGATCAGTTCCTGAAGAACAAATTAGGTCAAGTTTTGAACACAAGCTTGAACAGCTAATAACAATATATAAACTTTCAAATGGAGGAGCTGTAAAAGACACATCAGCCAGAACTAGCATTGACAGGAGGTATCTACTACATTGAGGGTGAAGTGAATACTAGTCGCAGCCAAGCCTTAAAAGAAGGGCTCATTAACTAACATCCTTCCTTTCAGTTAAAGGCTTTAAAACTGGATAGGGTTACAACTTAAAAGAATGCTACATAAATGAACTCATGCATACTAATATGTAATACACAACAATTAAGAATTTTTACTCAATCATGGCATGCAGATTAGCTTGCAATCACATATGCTGAAACCCACACCACAACCCTCTTTTGTACTTTATCCACCACAGGACTAAGTTTTTAAAATTCTCCATAAGGAAAACTGACCGCACAGCTGTCTAGTCATGATTTTTCTTTTGCTACTGCCAATTTCCTACTTTTCTCCAGGATACATGATTTTACTTTAAATTCCCTTTTATCTTACCTGTCTGAGCTCATCTGCCATGAAGAAGGAAGGTGCATTTGCTTTTGGCTGCATATAAGCAACATGAGGCGCTGCTGGATGGTAAATGTGGTAGTTTGGAAATACCTGCAAGCAAAAAAATATTAAGCAGTTTAAAATCCTTAAACATAAGGAAAATAGAGTTTTGTCACCCTATTAGTTTAAGCTACTGAACTATACAGTCTTCAGGCACACTGCATGTTACAAATACACTGTCAGGTGCATTACAATTTCCTTACGTGATACTCAATATCAATAATTTCAAAGGGGCGTGTGTAAGTATATACTTAACATTTTTATTACTGCCTTTTCCCCTTCACTATAAATGCAACATTTCTTTAATCTATCAAACAAGAAAGCAATTTGAAATAATCATTGATGTTTTCTACGTATGTATCCACTGAGACATACATAAAATGTTCTCTAATTTTGTATAAAAACAAAACTCTATACAAAATAAATAGAGAACAAAAAAAAAATCTCTAGTCTTTTGTTTTCCAAGATCACTGAAATCTATCTCAATGTTCAAAAGGCCAAATCTTCACACAGAAAAAGGGTTTCAGAATATTATGAACTACTAGTATAGCATTACTCAATTCTGTCTTTGTAAGCTCCACGTACTTTTGCACTAAAAGCAAACATACCATTCCTGTGAGAGGTGCTGGAGTTGTATCGGTATAGAAGTACGTTGTTCCACCCACTGTTTCCTTCTGGATCACCTGGCCAGTAGATGGAGGCTGAGAGACAGCGTTAGCAACAGAAGCAGAGGCACTAGTAGGCACCATATAGTTTGCTGGGTTAGGAGTATGACTTCTTCGTCGAGGAGCAGGAGATGTATGAGGAGTTATTTTGGGGGAATGAAGAGGAGAAGATCCCGCTGATAGTGACATTCCTTAGAGAAAAAACAAGACATATGCTTGATCAAATCTCTGTTGTTGCTTTTTTTTTTTTTATTTGAAAAAATCCTTCACTACGCACACTTCAGAACGGAATAATATTCTGAGCAGATGAGAGGCTTAAGGATATTTACAACTTTATGAACAGTTAAAGGTAAGACTGTAATAGCAACACTTGGACAGGCATTTTCTTGAGAAATCTTTCAGTTCAGAGAGAAAAGGCTTGAGAGCTTACAACCTTCACATTAAGAACTGGGAAAACACCACAGGTAGGAAGAGGAGAAATGAGCCACATTAATGCTTTGTCTAGAAGAAGAAAGTTTATTAAACTGCATGGATTAAATATTAATAACTATGTGGTAAGTGGATGTTTACATAAGTCAGAGGAACAGTCAGTGAAACTTGCCAAGCTGTAACTCATTTAACTCAATTAAATGTTCCTTCCACTAGAAGTAAATTCATGAATGACTATTATGAGAGTTAGAGCTCCAACGATTACAGCACACAAATAAACAATAAGAAACTACTTCTAATCATTTCAGGGAAACCTATTTTCCTGTCATAATCAAATAAAAATGCAGTCTCCTCAAGATCTATTTGGTATGTAGGGATAGGTAGCTTCTCAGAATACGACTTCTGTAAGGTATTCATACAGACATTTGAAAATTTTCTTAAAATTATTTTATTGATTGCTGTTTACACTAAACAACTAAACTGAAACTTCAGCTTACATTCTAAACATAGTGCATCAGTGAGGGGGGGGAAAAAAGGGCAACCTGCACTATATACATGCTTTTTAGTCACCAAAAACTTGCTTGGTTGTTTCTTTCAAGAGTTATAGTACACAGAATTCTCAGATACACCTATTTATAATAGTTTATGAGCTGCTGAAGAGTCTACCCTTCAGAAAACTTGTAACATAACTAGCAGATGATACCAGTTATCGTGGTGTTTCAATTAATACAAAGAGGAGCGCTTCTGAAATTTTCTGTTGCTTAGTTTAGATTGGACTGTACATTTGCTGCTTTGAGCCAGAAGTACACCAGTCATGCCTTTCAAACTTCTGCTGAAAGATTTTTTTCTCGAGGAACTACTATTTGCAGTTCTTACAGGTGTAATTTCAAACATTTTTTCAACTCCAAGACTTAGTTTCTTAAAATGTATTCCTGCTGAAGTATAGTTACAAATATAAACCCCTTACATCTTTGAGTACTTATGGAGTTAAAGGGAGATGATAAGTTATACAAACCCTTTCAAATGCCCTTCTGGTCTCATGTAAGTGTCATTTTTGAAAGTTTAATGAAAATCATCTAGCAGACAGAACATATGGGCTATTCATTTGCCAATGTACATAATCAGTTCAAGATATGAAAGAAATTTTATTACATTTCATTTTCATACTACTAGAACACCACTGTATGGGTTACAAAAAATGTGCTGCTATTCAGTACTGCGGTAGGTTCTGGTAGGCAGAGGCAGCAAATATTCAAGGTGACAGACACTTTGGAGAGATCTGCATTAAATTCTGCAGAGTCTAAGTATGTAGGTGTTTACAATTAAAACCCTCTTAAGTCACACACACACAAAAATTTATAGTGGAACTGATGCAGAGCTAAATATTTATGGAAATAATAATTTAGGTGCACAAACTGAAGCAGATCTCATCAGTTTCATGAGGATTTCAACCAGTTAAAACCTTACTTATATTATTATTTAACCAAAACAAAACAGGATGAGATAGCAGAACACAATCTAAACACTCAGGGAAGGAAGCAGGTGGAAATTTGCAAGAAAGAAAATGAAAATGGCTGCATTAAAAGGTAAACACATATTCCTACTGACTCACACTGAAGGAAAAAGACAGTACTAAGCATAAAGGTAAAATTGTGGTGAACGTGGAGAACATCTCACAGAATTAGATTAGCTGTTTTCAATAGTGCAATTTTACGTAAATATATAATCATGAGTGTATAAGAAAAAGAGGATTTGATCTAATTAACAATTATATTTCTAATTAAAATTGTATTTTATATAAGTGCACCATGATCCTGACCAGAAAAGAAACATTTTTAAGCTTTCTGTATGACTTGAAAGTTCCTTATATCAAAGTTCAGATGCCAATAGTACTACTAGAATAAACACTAAAGCAGGTACTTCAAACTGTCCTTCCCAAATCTAATCTACTACTAGATGACTCTCAATTCCTTATGTTGGTGAATCTTAAAAAAAGTAACTTACCTTGAAAGGCAAGCTGCTAGGAAAAAGAGCTCCCTTGCTTCAGTTATACACACTTAAAAAACTAATGTCATGGTATCATACCAACATGGAAATGCTTGTAGGCTTTCCAACTTTTTGCAAGATTCATTGAGACAGCACAGGTTACCTACATGTACCTGTAACCCCTGCTGTTCTACTGCTGACATAGAGAAAGATTATTTGCACAGAAGAATTAAGTCAGTCTTCTCTACTGTTGTATTTTCTCTTCTTGCATCGTTTCTTATTTTTGAATTTTCATTGAGACTGAAGAAAAAGGGAACTTAAGGAAAGGTTTGGAGGATAGTCATCCCCAGCTGTTTAAGTGGCATTTTATTTCACTGTGTTTTAGTTAAAACTAAGCAGTGTTTTAGTAAAAAAAGTGTTTTAACTAGTTAAAAATTGAAGACCGAGATGAAGACTGACTGTTGAGATTACACCAGAAAGCACTTATCTAAGAAACGTGAAGATACACGTGTAGAAGTAGAAGTAGCTTGCTTATGTGCTGTGTCCTAATGGATGTGCCAGGTGTGGATACAAGGAGTTACCTACTATAATAGGTTAGCTTCCGGTTGTCACACCCTACAATATTTCTGCAGTATTCTTTTTTCACCACAAGACAAGTGGAAAAAATATTTTCCAGGGATATTCAATTTTGTGAAGAGTTACCTATGAAATACTAGGTGTCAAAAATGTTTTTATTTTACACCTGCCTTTAGGGAGATCTCAGAGGTTAGATACATGAGAGAACATAAAATTTTTTCCATCCTCAAAAGGGAAATCAAAGAATTGTTCTTTATGTTGTAATAGATGAATTAAGCTATGGCTCTTCTAAAAAAGTTATTCCTACTCCATTTCCTTTCAAGCAAAAGTCGAAGTCTTAGATGTTTCATGAAAGCTATTCTACTGGAGAATATACACTGTTTAACTTGAAGGAGAATTCTCTCTATTTAAAGGAGAACTCTTGCAAACTCTTAGCACTGGTAAGCAAGATCAAACTAAACCAATAACAAACACTTCAATGGCAATTGTCAAACACCTTTAATTCTTTATTTTGTTATCTACTATGACCTAGACAGTGACATTTCCTCATACATAAATACCATTTTCTTATTTAAGAACCTAGTCCTTTAGAAAGATCACCTCCTAACTCACCTTAAGGTAGCAGAAATTTGTTTTTTCATGTGTGGTTTTTTGTTGTTTTTTTTTTTTTTTGGAGGGTGTATGCTATTGAGAGCTAGACCTCTTAAACAAAAACAAGTATCTGTGGGTATTATTTACACTGCATACTTAAGTTCAGAAAATTCTGCACTCAGCGTAGAGAAAGAAGTTTCCACAGAAATTCAAAGCACCCAACTCAGACCCCTGCTTTAAACTCGTTTCTTTGTAGCTATACAGAAAGAGCAAGAAAACAAGCCAATCTTGCCTGAAGTTAGCTTTCACGAGGATTCTCCCATCCTTCTTCTCCTAAACAAACATTAGTATTTGAGCCTAGATCATTTTCCTCATTGGCATGTGTATTTCAAGGACCTCAAACTATTGTAAGAACTTCTTACATCAACAGCATTACTTATCCTTTCAAGTATTACTTACAGATAGTAAAGAAATTGGACTGTGAAGGATCCCTCTGAGATCCCACTGGACACTTTCCAAAAGTGGACCATTTTACTGTATTCTATTAAATCCTTTATATACTTTCAATCCAGGTGACAAGGCTGAGAGGCATATAAACACAACAGTTTTCCAATAAGACTGCACAGCACAATACAGGATGAAATCAGATACAGTACGGCATTATATTCATTTGGTCAGCAGAAGCATCAATCACTTTCCTAACCTACTTCAGTTTTTATACCACTGCACTATGTAAATGCTGACTTCTTTGGTATTGACACTGACTCTTATTTCCTGTTATTGGGAAAGCCTGAAGTTCCGTTGAATGGAGGGCAATTGTCAGTACTGGTTTTAAAAAAAAAAAATTACAGTATTTGCCCTTTTAATTGTGGTAGCTACCTAATGCTTCTTGTTCCTTGCCACAGGTTTAAGAATATAAAGAAACTTGCTAAAGAATCTGAGATATGTAATATCTAGCTCTGCTCATCTTCACATCTTGGAACTATTTCATTTTCTACAGAGTAAATATTATAAATTTCTGATCTTAAGTGGTTAACAAATCCATGAACAACTTGAACTTCTAAAAAAATTGTGAAAATTCTATGCATAGAACATATTCAGAAGTTGATATTGGAAGTGAAATGACATGATATGACAGATACCTTAATAGTTAATGGATACTTTGCAAGACAAATGATTTTGGTATAAGCTAATGTTCTACTTTTGTTATTGAGCAAAATTTAAGCCCCCATGTATATCAGTAACATTGAAAATAATTGTCTAGTTTACATCCTCCAGAAATGCATGGCAATTAGTGTACATATTCACTGCAGCGTGTCTCTAGACCAGAGCGAGTTTAAAGCTACTCCAGATACTGCTCTATCATGGACAGCACAGAGCAGAGTATGTTATAATTTCAGCACCTCTTTTCCCCAAAAAAAAGAAGAGTAAACTAGTCTGAGGTAATCTCAGTGCTGCTGTGCCTGAATCAGTTTCACAGCCTGCAGTTTGATTTTCATAGAATCACAGAATCATTTGAGTCAGGACCCTTAAAGGCCACCTAGTCCAACTCCCTCCCTGCAATGATCAGGGACACCTACAGTTCCATCAGGCTGCTCAGAATGCTGACCAGCCTGACCTTGAATGTCTCAAGGATGGGGCATCCACCGCCTCTCTGGGCAACGTTTGCCACTGCCTCACCACCCTCATTGCAGAAAACTTCTTCCTTATATCCAATCCAAATCTCCCCTCCTTTAGTTTGAAACCATTTTCCCTTGTCGTGTCAGCTTCTTCAGTTTCATTGTACTAGAAGATTAACCTCAAGTTTCTTTCACTTTTATGTGCTTGAAGACTTGCTCAAAATTAAGAGCTGAAGAAGGAGGTGGCTAGACTTATACAAAATAAACCTGATTGTACATTTGACAAGATTATGTTTGGCATAATTAAAAGTTAAAAGAAGCAACTGTACTGTAAATCATTACTCTCAACTTACCTGGTGCTAGCCCAGCAGCAGCAGGACTTCCCATGGAGGGATGAGAGAACAAGGCTTGAGAGAAGGCAGACATACTTGACTGGGATACGTTACTCAGCCTGGAGGTTGATCCTCCTTTAGGAATAAATTCATTTGCAGTAGGGTTTGGTGTCTGTTTGAAAACAAATGTAAATTAAATGTTTATTTTGAACACAAAGAGATGGATAATGCCTACTTGGTAGAAAACACTTTCTAGGCAGACCTACTGAGTGCAGAGGATATTTAAGCTATGTACAACTTGCTGACAAGAACCGCAGACCCAGGAAGCTGGTCTGCATGAATGGTTATGTTTTTCTACATTACACATGAAGTAGTGTTAGCAAGATTTCCATATGAAGAGCTGATTTAATAAAAGCACTTTGCAAAAAGGCTTTCCATTAGCATTACACTATAAAGTTGGAGAACTGATTTGACAATGAGAAGGCCTCACCACTACTGCACAGACTGTCCTTAAGTGACTTAAGAAAATACATTGAAAAATAAGCAGCAATTCCAACTTAAAGCAATAAAGAACCCACCACGTTCCTTTTCTGTGAAAAGAACCTCAGATTTAATGACATACTTCACTTATGTAGCATCTTTAATAATGAGTTTAAATTTGGTACAGTAGAAACAAATAGCAAAAAAGTAACTGTCAAACATTCCTTATTTACTAGTACGTAAAAAATATAGAACCAACTTTCAATATCTCTTAAAATCCGTGCATGATTTTTGTGGGGTTTTTTGTTTGTTTGTTTGGTTGTTTTTTTTTTTTTTGGTCTTTGCATGAAGCTGCTTGATGGACGGGGCCCGGGGTGCCTGCGATGAAAGGTGCTAATCAAAGGCAAAGCAAAGA
>JANHGO010002064.1:0-31522 GCA_024606505.1 Aquila spilogaster
TATTCACAAATCTACAGACAGGATTGCACTGAAGATCTGCCTCAGAAAAGTGTCCTTCTCAGTCTGTAATAAATTCACATCCAGTACTCCTTAGATTGTTGTGAATTAATACTCTATAAATGATGCTGTTTCAAGACAAATCACAAGCCATCTGCCTGGCAAGGCTATGATGTGCAGATGAGTTCCCATCACACTCCAGAGAGGAACAGTCAGGCAGCCAGTGGTAATTCAGTAGCCTCCAATCTTGGGACAGATTACTGCCAGAGGATGAGATGACAGGTCTACTACAAAGAGCCACTGGCATGAGCTTTGCCTGACCCTAAGAGCAATTGTAAATACCAGTATAGAAATAGCCTGGAAGATAACTTTGATGCGGAAAGAGAGAGATCTGTTTGGGAGGATTCTCATGTTCACCAGCCAGACCACCCTTGCTTTCTCACTTTCTCCTTCCTGTCCATTCTTTATTTCTGACTCCATAAGATTCTGGTGAAGTAACACATCCAATATCAAACTGAAAAGTACTTTCTAAGAAACACATTCTTTAACTGCATGGTGCAATTCCCCCTATCCACTGCATGAAGCCTCCTGTCTGTCTTTTCAGTTCCTGGGCAAAATACAGTGGAGTGCATGGAGCTGTATAATGCAAGAGCCCAAACCTCTCACCATTTGCAACAGCTCTTGGAAATATGACATTCACATGGGTGCAAAATCTGGCTAAACCCCACGCTGCAAAATAAACAGTGACTCAAAAAAAAACCCAGCTAAATCCAGAAAGATAGAAACAGATTCTTACTCTGGGCTTTATTACCAGGCTACACGCTGCTGTGCACAATGCACTCTTTGGAAGTCAGCAGCAAGACACTCAGTGAACTATCCCATCCACCATATATGGTTTTTTCCAGTTTTATATTTCTATCATTTTTGTAATGTGCATCTGCACAGCAAGGCCCCTCTCTTTCCAGATGGCGTCTTACATGCTTCACTCTGGCTTCCATCTGGAAGAATTTCTTTGCATCTGCCTCCAAAACTACAGCCAGCTCAGCTCCAGTTATCAGTCAGTAACATGAAGCAGTGAGAGAGTTCATGCTCTCTTAGATGAGGATCATTGCTATGATCCCTGAGATTTCAAAAGGATTAGCCTCCAAGCTAAAAGCTCTGCTATCTCCTTTTCTCAGCAGAGCTGCTTGGAGCAAACCACTGGCCTAGCTTAGCTGATATTCATGGACCAGAGCTAGATGGAACCTGTGCGAGAGAAAGATATTAACTGGATCTGTGACATACATTAAGGACTGGACTACTATTTTTTAATTCCAGACACCTGAAGCTAAATCCTGACAGAGTTAGGGGGGAAGCAATAGAGAATATTGCAAAGTGCCTCTACACCAAAGGCGTCCTCTCACCTAAGCTTGAAAGGAGAATGTTTAATCAAAACTAGTCATCTAGTCAGAGGAGAGAGACAGACAATTCATCTGGCTTGTCTTATCTTAGGATAGGATGAATTGCTGACAATCATGTTAAACTAGCTGTCAAGCCTGGCTAAAATCAGATTACATGAATCCCAGCTCAAGATAGATCTTGATCACTATTCAAAGTAGGCTGAAAAGTTAAAAAGTGATTTGCTAAATCTTAGAGTCTGTCTGTGACAGTGCTGGAGATGACAGATGTCATCAAGATGTGTTCACACCAACTATCCATTTTAGTTGAAATATTACAGTAGTTTCAAATGCAAGTGTTCAACTATCTGTTAAGAAGTTACAGAGGAGATATCTTCCATGAGACACGAAAATCATTGTGTTAACCTTGTCCTTGGAATAGCACAGGGAAAACTCTCTCTTTGCAGTCATTTGTAGCCATCTCCTTAAAGCTCCCCTCCCATTCTTCTGACATGGATGATGGCGTATCTAGAGCGAATCTTCTTGCTGACATGTGTGGGCCTACTGTCTGCTAAACACGCTGGTTGTGTTCAGTGTAAGGATAAACTTTGACTAATTAAGGCTTATAAACTATCAGCCACAGATGGTACCAGTTTTAAAGTCTCCTTGAATGAGTCTGCATATGGCTGGAAGAACAGGAGCCAAACACCACCAGTAAACTTTCATTAGCAATTATCCAGGACCTAAAGCAGGTCTTTTGAAAAGGTTGGGTTTTATTCTAATTTTCTGAAGTGCCCATGAATTTAAAAGCATGCATCTCCTGTAACTTTTTTGGTTTGGGCATTTCCTTTCCTATGTGTTTATCACTTCTGAATAATCCCATAGCAAAACTTCTACATTAACACACAGGTTGGAAGTTAAATTTAGCCAGGCTATTCCACTTTGATTTTGACTTATTGTGTACGTACAGATAGCAGGTGACTCCGATTGATGTTCAGTTGTGGGTAGGTGTTTATCTTCTGCTTATACTTTGAAAAGTCTCTCTGTGATCTTTATTTTTCCTGTCACAAGTGGAAAAATATTATTTAACGTAGTGCTCTTCTCAAGGCTTCTCTCAGTGGGCGTTTCTACTGGTCACCTCCACCCTAGCATCTCACCTTGCTAGTACGCATGGTTTTAAGTTGACATACAGGTATTAATAAGTGAAGACAGTCCGGTTTGGAGTGTGACCATGGCACAAAAAGTAAATGGCACACCTCACACAGCAGAAGCACTTACTCTTTTTGCACAGCCTTTTCCCCGGGAGTAAAATGGGAGGCTTATATCTTCCACAGGCAGGACAGAGAGGCTTAGTTTAAGTGGTCTCCAAAGTGCGCTGTGATTTTTGAGTGAACTAAGCTGTATTAGCACCGACATTGTATTCCTACTTCAGCATTTCTATTCCTGTCTGCAGCCCAAAAGAACCACAGTATATGAAATGGGACCAAAAAATGAGATCACAAGTAATAGCTTCAGCAAATGGAAACATTCTGGGTCAGAAGTAACTTCTTTTTTTCCTCCGCAGTGGACCATTATCACTGTCCTACAGTCTATGTCATTTGATAACATACTAAGTATTTTACAATCAAGAGGCCGACAAACAAAATAGTGAAATGGAAAAGAATGACACAGTAAGGAATGTTCTTTGACCTTTCCTCAAAAGTTTATCCCACTTAAATATGATGGGAGGTGGTTTTGCTTATGCATTCAATATAGTTGCAACTGCTAACATTCATATTACGCTGGGCTTTTTCTTTGTGGATATTGATGCCACCAGCAGAACCTTTCCAACAGATTAACATACATTGTTTCTTAGCTCTCAATTTATTTGTGAAGCTATTTTTGGTATCAGCATCTTACCTGATAATGCACTTTATTCTTCCTGCAAGATAAAAGTTGCATTTAGCACTTAGGAAAAATGTTTGTACTGGATTAACTCTCAGGAACCGATAAATGAGAAACTGGGCCAAATTCTACTAGGCTGCAAATGCAGATGCACAGTGAAAACACTGATTGTTAAAAAAATATCAGGGGAGGAATCCTGCAAACTCACCTTAACAAAATCTGTAAAGAGGAATTGCAAAATATGCATCTGTCCATAGTCCATGTTTATATCCATCCACTCTTTAACGCAGTGATGCCTCAAAGATATCTGTGTATTGGATTCCTGCCTCTGGTGGATATAAAGCATGGAACTGAGATATAGATAGGACTTATCTCCTCCAGGCAGCTGGCATGGAATAAAAAAGCTTTTTCAGTTCTGTGCGTGTCTGTACAGAAAACAGCCACATTTGAAATGACAGCATGATTGTATTTTAATGGGACAAATTCACGATTAACCAGCACTGAACAGGTGTCAACCCCAAAGTGCACCACAGTTGTCACAGCCTCTGAGCATTAATATGAACTGAGCATTTGTTCTAGTGCTGCAAGAATCTGGTCTATCAAAGCTGTCAGTCATGAGCAAACTTTACTTAGTAAAACCAATGCTGTTACTCAGCAGCTGAGTTATCCACACTTGTGGGCAAGGATGCATTTATGAACACACCAAAAGGAATCTGTCCCCACATTAGCACAATCCAGCGTATCCCATGCTATAGGTCATACAAGAAGGAAATGTCTGTGCTACTCCGCAGGTGCTCTGCTCCACCACCCAACATCAGCACAGCGTCCAGAGCCTTGCCCTAAACCGCAGGCAAAAGGCGTGCCCAAAACCTCAGCCCTCTATTTTTTAAGACAGCTTCTGGTACAACTTGGCAGCATGCAGGAAAGTAAACACAGTCTACGTAGCGCTGTTTCTGTAGTGCACCTGCTTTACCTCAGTCCCATGGCAGAGGTGCAGGACCGTACTCAAGCCCTTTGCCCAGTAAATGTATACACAAACATTTGCAAGAGTCCCCCATGGAGAAGAGAGGACCTAAAGCGTAGCTGTTGTGGTTGGCTGGATGGTGTGAGGAGACCACTTAAAGAGATGTGTAGAAAAAACCTCCATAAGATGCAAGGTTCACAATGTCGCTTCACTCGACTTCTTCTTTTCAATGATTCAATGTACTGAAAACATGTCTCCCTTCAACTTCAGGGAATTTTATATCATACTGTATGTTTTTTTCATCTGAAATGAATAAAATATAACAGCTCTATTAATAACTGAACAACTTCAGCTTGTCTTCTTCAAAAACTTTTAGAGCATCAGTAATAGAGTAATAGCAGTGGCTGGTAATAGGCCTGCTCCACCCACTCCTTCTAAATAATGGAGTAATGTTTTCAGTACAGCATTTTAAAGCTGGATTTGCCAACAGAGATTGTTTCTCATCACGTGCTATGGTTGGAATAGTGCAGCTTTGCATTTTCCTCCGCAGTTCCAGTCCTGAAGCCCAGCGGTAAGGAAGCTGCTGTATTAGCTATTCTAACTGTGCCAGGGAAATGGTTGTGACAGTGGTCACTGCAAGTAGTACGGTAATCAGATGTAACTGGACATGAAGGAACGCTTGAAGCATGTCACAGCTTATTTTTAACTCACTACCCTGCCCTACTTACTCATTATTTTTGATGCAAAGTACTTCTAATTCCATGTGAATAAATGAACAAAACGAAGCATGAGGCACAGCATGTCCCCAAGTACAGCACTGAGCGTGAGACCAACAGGCTCAGCCTCTGCAGAGGGGGATGCTCTAAGCGTGTGGAAAAGGGTTCTTCCAAAGCCCCAGAGAAAGGCTGCCTGAGTCAATGGAGCATATTCACTGAAGGCAAGAAATGGGGCTGGACACAAAGAACCCACTTAGTATTTTTGAAGGAATCTAAAGAAGCTGAAGAGATTACAGGCAGTGGTAAATGATGGGTCAAATTTCTGTTGATCCAGAAATCACTACAGTGATGATTGTATCGAACAACATAATCAACACAAGAAAAAATCTGGGCCTAAAATTGCAGGGAAATAAATGTGTGGGAATGAGAAGCAATAGAACCAAGGGAATAACATTGTTTATCTGAATAACGGGGAGAATTCTGGAAGTGCTACCACCAAGCACAGTCTTCCTTAAGCAGAGACGACCAAAAGCAGAACTACTCAAAAGATGGCAATACCCAGATTACACTCCAGAAAGGAGTCTTCCAGTCTCAGTACGCTCTTCATCACAATGTTATTTGCTTAATGGGAAATTGGTGATTCCCTGCAGCCAGAATTTCCCATTGCTTTATCTCTGAGTGAAACACATGGATGTTTGGAAACAGATGCTCAGTTGTCCCTAGGCTCAAATCCTCACTGCAGGGAGGCTTCAGGGAAGCTCTGCTCTTCCACTTCTGGACTGGAGTTTCTCCATCCACATCACAGCTTTTCTATTAGGATCAGATGTATATTACCTTGATGCACTACATGGCACTTGATGTCTGTAACTGGTGAGCTGGAGGAACCTTAAGTTTCCATTACAGAAACAAAATTTATTAAAAACCTAGAAATTTATTAAATTATACATTAGGCAGACTTTTATTTAACATTACTAAAATGCCTATTCTTTCTTATATCGGATTGCTTTTTTCAACTGAAATTGTTCACTTCATAGTGTCATTAACCACCACAGAGATCCCCAGACCTTGTGACATGCTGAATACCTCACTACTGAAATTCCATACACGTTTGGTGGTTCCATAATCACCAAATCCAAAATCATTAGTTTATAAATACAACCTTGCATTATCAGAGGGTAGAACTAGCATATATTTCTGTAACTATATGTCTTCTTCCTTTTATTTATTGTATTTAATACATATATTAAAAATATTCTAAAAATATTTAAACACTTACTCAAAGAGAAACAGAGAGTACAATTCAATTTGTCAAGTAAACAGTGATTCTGGAGGTGTTTTTAACACAGAGAAGTCTGGCCATATATGTGCTTTTAAAATTGATCTCTCCTCTGTTCCCACTTTGATTATTTAGGCAGAGAAGCCTTCCTGGATTTTCCTTTCCATGTTTTAAAATTTCACTGCATGAATTAAACTTACTGTGCTTTCACCAGTTCACTGAATCTGTGCATATTCATACATATACCAATAAATGAATTGAGTTCATTCATCCCATATATTTTCTCTGACCTCTCAGGTCTTTAATTAAAGGATTTCCTTCTAGCCTGCATGTACAATGCAAATAAATGTTTTTATGCTCCAGTTTAGCGAGCCATTCCTTTCTCATTAAAAAGGCAAAGCTATTGGCTCAACCAGGGAGTGAACAAGCTTAGGGAACTGGAAAAGACCTACTACAAGGGAGCAAAGGAAGGCACGTTAGCAGAACATCAAAGCTGCTCAGTCATTAAAGAGTTGTTAGCAGCTCTCAAGTGAAAGGTCCACAGAGGTCAGGAGCGGTGCTACATCTCCCACAGTTTGGCTCACCAACCCACTGAAATTCCAACTGTTGTTGGAAAAATATCAATTAAACCTTTCCAATATTAGCTGAGCACAGACAGGGTTCGCACATGTCCAGTGTGGGACTGTTCGACACCAGACAGCGCTCAAGATCCCTGGACCAACCAGCGTGAATGAGAGCACCTCTTCTCCATGTCAGGTCCCACGTGGTGAACCAGCCCCTCCACCATCAGGGTGCTGGGTGCTGCCTCTGAGCCACGTTAAGCCTTCAGTCCACTTCAGGGTCAGCTGGCATCAAGGCAGCGACATTTTCACCTCTGATATGGCTATGACCGTGCCTTCAGTCTCAGCTGCTTGAGACCTTACTTTATAGTGATGCACGTTCTCTGTCACAACAACATGAGGAAGAACAGAAATATACAGGAAGATAATTAATACCCTGAAATCCAGCACTCTGCCTCAGTGTCAGCCCCAGTCAGGGATGTATCGATCACAGGAATTAACTGCTGCTACTCATCAGGCTGATGAAGCTGATTTACTTCATGTCACTACAACCATGAAAGGCCACTGAGGTGGTGAAGAAAGAGGAGAAAAAGGAAAGAAAACTATGGCTGGCATGTTTTCAGCTTGAATAAGATTGCTTTAGCAGAATACTTTACTGCCCTCACATCTCCACACAATCAATGCATAGAGCAATTCAAGGGCACAGTGTTATCACCTTTGGAAAGCTTTGTGCTCTCCAGTATAAACTCAATATAAACTTCAATATTTATAGAAAGTGAATGGCCCGTAAGGCAGGTTACTGGTGTGTGAAAATCCGCTACCTAATGCAAGCCTACTTTAAATTCAATATGGATGGAAATTGAGGGAGGGATTGAATTTAAAAAAAAATATGTCCTGCTAGCTTCCTTAAATTCAAGCTTTTTAATATGTTCTACAACTACGCAAACTGAAAAGTTTGAAACTGAGCTGACTTTATAGAAGGTTTAGGAGAAAAGAGCTAATATCCCAGTTTTCAAGTGAAACAAATATTTGAGTTGATTTCTGTTTTTTAGAAAATATATCTTTTATATTGAACATACAGCCATCTTTGTAAGTGAAAAATACATACTAAACTTAGAAAAGAGAGAACAAAATGAAAGGTAAAAATAATGCCAAACAAAAAAGTCAGTTTGCCAGCTCCTAGTACAGTTATTCAGATTATCCACATGGAGAGTCTCATTTGATTTTCCCACTAATCAACCACAAAAGAGAAATTTACTGATGACAACCTCTGAGTTTAATCTAGTACACTGTAATCCACTCCTTCCTAGATGTCTTAGTCCTGATTTATACCCCGCCGCAACAAAGACCAACACAGAAAATCTGCAGAATAAATCAACCAAGATCAGGCCATTGTTAAAAAGTACCCCACTAACCTCAAGCAACAGAAGAAGCAGAAACCTTAAAATTAATTATCTTGGCCTCATAACTGCCATGCTTCATTTAGGGCCTTGGTGAAGACACACACAAGAAGACACAGCTGGACAAGCCACCAGCTGAGAATACCATCAGTTCCACAGATTTATTTTTTTTAATCTTGTATTCAAACTCATTTGCTCCATTCCCAACCTCTGTCCAAGAAAAAGTAATTCTGAGCTGCCCATCTTCTTCATTCCGACTTCCTTCAGGAATCTCACTACAGTTACCACCGTCTAGAAAACCAGAGCACCGGGATACAAACTTTGCTGCCAATGCGTCAAGTCCAAGATCCCTCCAAGGCCAATCTCATTACAAGTCCTCCAAACCTGAAGTTTACCCAGCCACCAAGAACAGCCATCAGTGGGACTCAAGCATGCCAGCAACTACCATTAGGCTTAAACCCAAATGTTCGTCTAATATCCTTGTTACCAACATTGCTTTTTTGCAGGTCCCGCTCCCACAGTACTGACATCTAATGACTTCCTGCAGTGTCTTTGCCTCTTAACTTCAAGGCTAATTCAGAATATCAGTGTTTTGGACCATTCTTTCTCCAGATGAGCCCCAGCTCAACTAAGCATCTAAAATGAAAGATGTGTCAGGATCTGAACACATTGTACTGTGAAATTCTTTCTGTTCTTCATCCAGCAAATCAGCTGTTCAGCCCTTATGATTGTTACCTCCAAATCAGAAAACAAATAATTTCTTTGTAGTGAATCTATTACTAATTTTGAAATCTCCCACTAAAGCTATATGTCTGATAAAATACCAGTATAAAAATCTGTCTTAAATATCATAAATGAATACAATCTCAAAACATCTGGGCACAAACGCTTCTTCTAGTGATTCTCTAAGAAACAATAAAAACATCTACACTACATAAAAATGGTTCTACCTACTCTTTTAAAACAATCCAGGTTTCTGGGGACACTCAGCACGTGCAAACTCTGCAACTCGTTGGAGAATGTTTAAAGCAGTTCTGATAATAGGTGATTAAAAGGCTGTTTTCACATAAATTCTCCAGTGGGAACATGTGCTTCCATGAAAATACCCATTTAATAAAAACAGAAAAAAACAAGAAACTTTTCAATTAAAAAAAACAAACAAACCCCAGAATTGTAGTGAGCAATTCATAAATGTATACTTCTCAGTCATAAAAATCAGATATGTGCGTGGTTTCTAGGAGAGGGATGAGGTTTCCTGAAGATCAGAAGTGCTGTATTCATAATTACTGATAAACTGACTGATTAATTAAGTACTAGCGAGACATATTAATTCATCTAGTGCCTGATACAATTCTCATTTAGAACTCCCATTAGTAACATTAATGTGAGTTGCAATAGGTATCTCATCCATTTCAGTCTCTCCACCCATTATGCTTTAGGGAGAGCTGATTGAATGCTGCAAAGAGAGTGAGTGCATCTTGGCAAATATTAATTTGCACTTTGAAATGAATTTACTGTGACTGTTCTAGTTTGCCAGCTGGAATACCCATCAGAACAGGGAATTTTAAACAGAGATTGGACATCATTCAACAGAAATAAAATTAGGATGGTATGATATTCCCCAGGAAAGATTTTCTGCATATTTATAAATCCATTCAAGTAAGAAAAATACACTGTATGACTATAATGTGCAATAAAAGGAGTAATGTTTTGCCATCTGATATCATACATCAGTTAAGGATTATGAACTACTTCTTATAGCATGTCACAAACCAAGCACTATTCACAGAAATCATTTGATTAATGTAGGCAAAGAGCAAAAACATGCAGATCTGGGGTGATCTTCTGGCTGGCAGTTTGCAGCCAGAAAAAGACAAAACTCACTGAAACACCTTTTCGTTTCAAAGCCTCCTTAGATAACATGAAAGCCTCAGAGGAGACCCCCAGTATTCAGCATGAGGTAGAAACAAGCTGCACATCAGCTGTTATGTTGGAGAAAGGTGGAGCAATCTCTGAATCAATTCACCAGCCTCATTTTCACACTGTAATAGCCCCAAAGCTGACCTATCACATCAAAATTCCCATATCGTCTCTGTGAACCCAGGCTCACTGAAAAACCAGGAATAAATTTCTAAGAAAAAATTCCTTCTGTATTCAATGGTTGGAGAGCAAGAGGAAAAATTCCAAAACATCACGACATATCAGCTGATACCTGTCAACTGAAACATCCGTGAGACTTTCCCCATGACAAAGCAATTCACACGTCAGCCTGCACACTCTTCTTGCTTAGCTCGCTGTTCCCTAGTTTATCCCTTAATAAAACACAAGGGCTAGTCTACTCCACTTCTTTGTTTCAGCCTTCTGAGGACATAAATAGTTTCACGTCCTCAGCATTATTCAACAATTGCATTGTATGAACCAGATCCTTGGTTGACTGGAAGCAATGTTAATCCTATTTCAATATTTCTCTAAACCAGGACCAAAAATTAAGCATGGTTAAGGGCACTGTATTTGTAACTCTGTTTCCCAGTGGACCTAGCCAAAGTGTGTGTGCGCAGTGGGGTATACTTAAGGATAAAAGAAAATCTTTCAGACATTATAAAAGGATGTATTTTCATTTCCATTTTTGGAAACCTGGAAAATAAGCTTCTGAGAGGCACCTCTAATAAGTCTGGCAACTCTTTGCTGGTCTGCCTGCAGACATACATGGTACTACTGCCTGGCTCTGCCTTGCTCTACAGAGGCTTTTAGCTCTCCCATGCAATTAATTTTTTTTAACCAGAAATATGTGAATCAAGTGCTAAGCATTGCTGAGGTCTCTTGCATCTCCTCTAAGGCATCCCTGCAGGAACAGCAGTTTTGCTGCAGCAATGCCACAGCTGGCAGCCGTGGGGTCAGACAGGGAGAGGACATTACAGGATCTGAACTGCTACGTGGACAGATGAAAAAGGGACATCAATTAATTTTCATCTTCATGTCCTACAGTGCCCAGTTCCTGTCCTCTTAAAACACAGTGAAATAAACAATTTAAAACAATATTTCAGCAAATCTTCCAGCTCAAACCTCAGCTGGGTGGCATAACCCTGTGTGCTGAGGGCCAGGACCAGTAATTAACTGATCAGTTGACAAACACAGGGAAATGATAGGGCTGCCTGTTACAAAGATGGCACTCACAGAAATTAAAAGTGCTCAGACAACAAACGGAGCTCAATTTATTGACATACAAATCATGGGCAAAGCTTAAAAAAATGAGAATATAAAACCCAATTCGTGGTATTTAAAGACTCAGAATACTGCACATTTAAATGCTCTTTATACAGAGAAGCTAGCAAATAGCTTAATGTTTCTTTTACAGCCTTCTATTTTCTGCTTCTCAAATTTTGGACACCTCCAGACTCAGGAGAGCAAAGATGGAATTTACATGAAAATTAAAAAGCATTTTACATGTTCGATCCGTGTCACTTTTTAAAAGTTACTTTCATGAGGGTGGAGGATGTTAGATTGACAGCTCTGGAGACTGGTATCTCTATTTATAGCCAAGAGGAAGGGAAAACAAGGGCAGGAGCAGGGCAGGCGCCTGCCCAGATGCCCTCTAGTTTCCTCCCTTCGCTGCCTCCTCTCTGTTTGCCCGGAGCCCCCCGGGGAGCAGCAGACATTGGGTCTTCTGCTCTCCCTGCAGAGATGCCCAGAGAAGAGGTGACAATCGCTGCTAGCCACCGGCCAAGCTGGAGCAGACACCATCACCCTGTGTGTTTGGGTGCTCACAGCCCAAGGGTGATCAACCAATGTGCAGTCGACAATATGAAGAGACTGAGAAATGTAATAGAGAAGCTCGGCATTGTTTTTCCAGCATAATGCCCATCAAAACAGTCTGGGTTGGGCTGTTTCCAGGCTAGAGGCGGAAAGGTGTAGAAATAAGGTTACTGCAATTTAATGCACAGGGCTGGAGGGTGAGGATTCAAGAGCAGGTCAATTAATGATAAAGGAATTAGTGTGAGGCAGGAGTGGTACTTAGCACAGAGCAACAAGTTTATCATAAATTCATCTGAAGCCAGGGATCAAAGGGAAATGTTCAGGTAAGACTAAAAAAGTTTCCCAAGCCTGAACCAGCACAGGCTACATAGACCAGTGATTTACATTTTGGGGAGGAAAACTTTTCATGCTTGCAAGACTGTGAACACTTGATTCAATTGTCAGCTCTGTTTGAATATCTTAACATCTCATTTTGGAGAGGCTCTTTCTTTATTTTTAAACTCTTTTTACATTTCAAGAGCAGACAATAACATGTCAAATATTGACAAGACTGTCCTTTCTTTTTATTTGCAAATTGAAGCAAGGTAATAGACTAAAAAGGCCTGGGGCAGTGGCTAACATGAATTGGTTAAAGACCAGGCAATGGTCATTAGATCAGACATTATTCATGCAAGAGATCTGAAGGATCTCGAAAAGGAATTAATGACAATGTCAACAAAAATGCTGAAACTGGAAACTGTACCCAACATCTGGAGCCTTCTTTTGAACGTCAGTACCTTGATTACAGGAATTTTTAACTAACGAGTTTGACTTAGTTTACCAGGTAATTGATTGAAAATATAAAAAGACATAAAATAATAAAACTGCTAGGAGATCACAATGAGTTACAAATGAAACAGAATAGCTATCTACATGAGAACACTGCTTGTTCAAACCAGTAATGTCACCTGGTTAATGAATAAAAGGAAAAAATATGTGATACAGTCCACCTGGCGTTTCCTTGAAGAAAGTCCATCAAAAAACACTGTAAATAAAACAAAGTATTTCTAGATGCAAAGTGATAGTATTGTCATGGTTGAAAACTGTTGAAGAAATCGGTTCAAAAACCACTGAAGTGAGAAGTTACTTCAGCAAATCTGGAATCAGACTCGAAGGAAGGTGGAAAACCAGGATCAGTAATTTGTATATCCCGAATAACCATGATTTTAGCTGAAGCACCTTGAAAACCTGCAGGCTTAAATTTAAATTTGGAAAAGAGAAGTGAATGGACATTGGTTTTGCAAACCTCCAACCGTAGCTAGAGGTCAGCCACAAAATCCTCCAAAATCCGTGCACCCCTTTACCCAAAGAGCTGGTCATACTCTTCCATGCTTTGCATGCTTCAACTGGCTCATCCTCTAGTGACAAGCAGGGTGACTGTACCTGCCTTTAAAAATGTGCCTTACACAGTGCTTTATCCTGATCCAACGCCACTGGGAAGGCTCTCGTGGCTTCTTTGGGATTTGCTTTTGACTCTTTTTGGAGCAGCCTGTTTATTTAAGAGAGAAAAAGAAAAGACAAAGTGTGCCACATGGAAACCTTTCTATTCAGCCATTCCAGCAGCATTTGCATGAGGTTGCAGAGGGACAGGAGGACCAGAGGGAAGGGGAACACTTTCAACAAGCCCAGTGGCAACCAGACCCCCCATTAGGATGGGAGGAGCTCCTCCCCAGGCTTGCAGCACAGGTGCTGCCTCAATACAAGCCTTGCTTCCTAGGCAGATGGTTTCCTAAGCAGACAGGATAAATAAAAGGTGATCTGTCAGACTGTGCTTTCTCTCCAAAGATTTGAAAGGAAGGCTTTTAAAGTTGTGCTAAAGGCAGCAGTGACTCTACCACTTGGTGAGTAAGAAGTGTAACATTAGCGTGAAAACTGAAGCCAAAGAGGGGAACAGGAAAGAGAAAGCGAATGAGTCAGAATAGCGATTGCGGGGGTGTATCAATATTTATAGCAAAAATCCCCAGGCTTCAACTGACTCTATCTAGTGGCATGAAATAGATTTTTTTTTTTTTAACACTAATCAGGAGATCTGTTTGACAACAATGAGGACCTGTTGATTCAAACCTTGTGCTCTGCAGAGCTACACTAAGCTCTGAAGATTATTTCCTGAGAACTCTGTGCTATTGCCTGTGTATAAGGACAGGGACTTGTTGGAGCGAGTCCAGAGGCGGGCCACAAAGATGACCAGAGGGCTGGAGCACCTCTCCTATGAAGACAGGCTGAGACAGTTGGGGTTGTTCAGCCTGGAGAAGAGAAGGCTCTGGGGAGACCTTAGAGCAGCCTTCCAGTACCTGAAGGGAGTCTACAAGAAACCTGGAGAGGGACTTTTTACAAGGGCATGTAGCAATAGGACAAGGGGTAATGGCCTTAAACTGAAAGAGGGTGGATTTAAATTAGATATAAGGAAGAAATTCTTCACTGTGAGGGTGGTGAGGCACTGGACCAGGTTGCCCAGGGAGGCTGTGGATGCCCCATCCCTGGCAGCGTTGCAGGCCAGGTCGGATGGGGCTTTGAGCAACCTGGTCTGGTGGAAGGTGTCCCTGCCCATGGCAGGGGGGGTGGAACTAGGTGAGCTTTAAGGTCCCTTCTAGCCCAAACCATTCTATGATTCTATGATTCTATGATATTCCAAAACAGAAATGATTGCTAACAGCTTCCTTAAAAGCCAAATCGCTTTGCTTTTTCAGCCTACAATGACTGCTTTTACTGGATTTTACCTTATCTGCTATCCTGCAATTAAAGCAAAAGAAATATTGAAATTAGCTAGATTAATATATCATTTGTTTTCCAGATCCCAACAGTTCTTTCAATTTCATAGTTGAAACAATCTGAGTTTGCTGAATCTGTTGCTAAGCAATTGAAGCCATCAAAGTTTAAATCTTGAATTGTTATCCTTTATTGTCTGAAAATATGGTGCAAGTGAATGGTTCAAAATGTGAGCTGATATGTTCTAGTTCAACTCCCAAGGGCTTCTCCCGGTCAAATTTCACCATGATCCATGTGGCATAGGAGTAAGCTCATTTTTAAAAGACGCAAATTTTCTTCTTGTTAAGCTGTCTCTTTCAAAATAGCATTTGCCAAAGAGACTTTTGAGGGCATGGAAGCAAGTTTGAATTATGAAATGTATAAATGTATCATCGAGCATGTTAAATGCTTATAATACAGCACTTAGCTTACGGGGAGGCATTTTAAAGAGTGGAGAAAACAGCACTTAATTGAACAGACATTTTCTCACGTCCAGCCATTATCTTGTCCCACAAATGAATGTCTTTTGCTTACAACAGCTAATGATATACTATGCTCTGGTTGTGTTCGGAGTTGTGCTTTGTTTCCTAAATACTTATAATTCTGTTTATTACCCACAGACATTTAATAACCCCTGGCTTAACTTTCAAAGCACATTATCATCACTCGTTCACTTAATTGCTTGTTTCAGACTGGGTTTTCAGCAGGAAATTGTCCTCGGGCAGTATGATAAGTTTGGATAGCCGCTGCTGGAAGCCAGTTTGTGAATTATTGATTGCTGATATTTTCATACTGTGCATATTTTTATTTCAGGTTGGTAGGGATGTGGGATTCTGTGCTCTTTCATGTGGTGTGAAAAGATTTAGAGCAATAAGAATGAGTATTATTGGAAAAAGCAAAGTAACATTAACAGCACTCCATATCATGTTTCTGCTTTGATCTAGCTACTTAGTGGCTTTTAAAATGTAGTTCTTGATTGTAGAAATACTTCTAGAAAATAAAATCAGAGTGGATTTTGGTTTCCTTTTAATGTTCTTGATGATTTCAGATAGACATGTAAGAATCTCTAATGTCACATATAAAAAATATACCGCATGAGATACACAGTTCTTTATTCTTGCACAATCTTGTAATGTTATAGAAAAATTATTCAGTGGAGAATATAGGTACAGTATAAGGTACAGAATATACCCTGGAAAAGATTCATGGCGACTTTTGTGTTTTTAAAATGGGATAAACCTAGGTGTACGGATACCCTGGGACAGCTTCAGGAAGCTGATGTTTCTACTTTTTAAGTGAAACCATCCTGGAAAAGACTGAAAATTTGGCCTTGCATGAATTCACATATTTCAGGCTTTTGTGGATATATCAGACCAAAAGACCATTGAAAACTGTCCCATTAATCAATTATGAATGTGTGCACAGTAATGGTAGTTCCTAAGGGCTTTCAAGGAAGTAATCCACTGCAAATGAAACTTTTCTAGTAGCTACAGATTTTCCATCTGTTTGTCAACAGCAGGGGACACAGAGCTCCTCTTCCTATAGAAATTTTCTCTTTTAGAGTCAGGACAAATACTCAAGCGATGTGACAGCCTCTTCTTCCTCCTTTCTGTCTGTTCACTGGCAATGCAAGAGGGCCCCAAACCCTTTGGAACGGCAAAAGATGAAATTAAACACAGAAGTCAGAAGTTAGTCTCTTCTCAGCCATGGATCAAGGGAATTTAAGTTTATTGCTGATGCGCAACTCACAAAGTACCCTATAAACAGAAGCTGTAGGTCATGGACTGTTAAATCAATTGACATTTGAATATCGAACTATGGGAAGCTGTGGAGGCAGAAACAAACAAACAAACAAATACACCAAAGACTGCATCTTTTCAACGGAGATATTTCTCCCCTACCCAGTACTTCTTAAAGCATGCACACATGGCTGGGAGAGCGATGTTTCCTTCCAGCACAATGCTGGCCACATCAGCGTATGAAGGCCAAGATAAGCATCTTCAGGAGGATGTTTCAGGAAGCTGTTGTTTCTCTTCCCCTTCTGACAAGGCTTCTCTCTGGCTCCCTGACAGGTTTTAGCCCTTCCATCCTCTGAGCCACATGATGCACAGCGGTACCTGCATGGGACTACATGTGCTGCCGACGCTCCCTCCCCCTCTTCATAACCACCCGTTGGAAGAGGGAAACACACTCTGATGTGGCTTGTGGGTATTAGAACTGGCTCTGGTTGAATTGTTGAATTGATCAAAAGTACGGTGAGAGTCACCCAAATGCACATACAATTAAATATTTTTAAAGAAATTGACTGTTCAGTGTGAAAATATTGCTGGGCTGAATCCAGCTGATCAGATGGACCGATTGATAGCAATGCTGCCTGTCAGAACAACGAGGCACCGCTCTAATTACCATCACTGCGTAGGTATAGGCTGCCTACCTACTCACTGCAATAACGTTTCTCAACAGAACTGTTATTTAAAAAAGAAAAAAATTCAAAAATTGAGGCTTTTCTGTGGAGGCTTTCTCATACATTCCTATAATAATAGTATACATAATACATGTGCTCTGTTGCTTCATTTTCTTTCCTTTTACTTTTGATAAGGTAGATTTACTAAAATCTGAAATTTAAATATTTATACTGTAGGTTTTTTGATTAGCATATTTTGAAGCTAATCATAATAGGGCTTAGTAGATGTGTCAGTAAAATGAATAATGAATTCAGTGACAGGGATGAAGAGGAAAGGATGAAAAAGAAATAATTTGAAATTGTGAAAAGGATAATGCCTATTACCCGGGGACAGACCTACAGGAGGGTAAATAGGAGACTGCTCCTGCTCCCTTTCTAATTCAAGGAACGATTTTTAGAGAATGCACTTTCTGAATATTAAATATCTTAATCTAAAGTTAAAAACTTCCACTAAATTAGTTTTCAAAGCTTCCCTTAACTTTCATGGGAAAGGTTTCAGACTCTTTCAATATATGGTACAAAGCTGATCACCAAAAGCATTTAAACCCTGGTTTGAAAGTTTACAAGTGGACACAGTCATTAAGATTTCAAATACCAGCCTTTTGCAAGTCCAAAATAGAAGATTAATAGAATTGTTCTGTTATCATCTATACATATATAGATATGATCCTGATCTTTTGGAGATCTTGTTTGTTTATTCTTTGCAGCCACAAAGGTCAGAGGATTATTAGGAAGCCAAAACTGATATATTCGCATGACTGAAAGTACTGAGCTTTGAAAGAAATGCCTGGCATCATGTAATTTGTCACAAAATGATGAGAACAAGCAAAACAGAAGTCAACTAAACAGCAGAGAGGGATTTATTTTGTCTTATATTAGACAACTATGACAAATACCCTTTTGTCTCAGCTAGTCAGCCCAGACAAAGAGCATCTCTAGAGCACCATCTACCCAGTCTCCTGGAGAGGTTGACTTTCAATGAGGGGACTGGTGCTTGGTATTGCCTTTTGTTTGCTATCAATGATTTCCTTGATTTTTTATCTTTTTTTCCCAGCCCTGCCACCCAGAGACAGTTCAAATGTTCAAATAATTGTGTTACACAGCAGCTGTGACCTAGGACCCTATGATGATGAATCAGTTCTGCTCTTCCTCTCCCACAGTGCTGTGTGCCAGAAGTCTGGAGCGCGCCTGTCCTCAGAACAGACTGACCTTTCAAAGCACGGGGTTCCAGGTGTTGCACCTCTTGGTGCTATAAACCCCTGCAGGCAGCATTGCCTCAACCATAAATCCAGAGCAGCCATAGATTCATAAGAATGTCTTCATCTGGCTATTCTTCAAAGCAACTAATCGTACATTTGTGTCTTGGGAAAAAAATTGAAAACCAAAATCTAAAATCATGCAGAGCTTTTTCTACCGTGTTTTAGAAAAAGATAATAATATTCAGGAAAGTGCAGTAGGTGTTGTGGACCTCAGTTTCATTTTGGAGACAGTGTGATGATGTTGGACCTTGAGCTTGCTACAGCACAGAGTAACAAGTTTCAGGCATGTTCTGTGGCGTAACTGGCTTTCACAGCAGTCTGCTTGGACTTAAGTGCATTGCAGGTACCAAGAAAAGCCAAGGCCATGAGGAATATAGTCCATACATCAACAGTTAATAGGAAATGGTCAAGCTCTGGGACGCTGTATAAATGTTTCACTGCCGTATAAGATCCTCAGCTTTCCACTTTGGCAGCATTTAGTACACGGCTTCTGTCAAGTAATTCTGGCACAAACAAATAAACCTTTAGAGTTTGGTTTCTTAGTGAAGTATCTTTTTGATTAAAAATATTGAAGTCGGTTTTGGTTTTCCCCTCAATTTTCCTTCATTTATTCCTTCATTTATTTGCTGTCCAGGTGAAGTTCGAAATTCTGCTAGCACAAATCCAAAGTCCTTTATGCTTCTTAGATGGGGTTACAACCCAACTTGACTTGCAAAGACTTTCCAAATTACCTCAAAACTTACCAATGTTCTTTAGAGGAAATTACGTGTGGGAACTTGGAAGGTGAAACTGATGAACTGATGATTAATTGCCTAACCCATCAGATGAAGACCATGTTGTGCAAGATTTGCCACTCAGCATTACAGCAAGTCCAAGAAAAAAAACACCATTTACATCAACTGAAAGCATTCACAAGTATGAGAGACAAATTCATTGACTCGGTTTGGCTAAGAAACCCAGAGACAGGAATTTCAAAACTAAAAAAAAAAAATTGTTCTGACATTTTTCTAATGAAAAGCCCAAGGGCTTTTTCTGTGAAAAACATTGCATTTTGATATTAACTTAAATATATTTTTAAAAGAAGGAGTCATCCCTAAATGAAAAAAATTCATGAATGCATTTTTAAAGGGTCAAATGGGGTGCAATTTTTAAATCAAAACCTAATTTTTCTGTGTTTTTTTCTTCCATCCAAATCATATTTGTAATGTAATTAATGAATTAATTTAGCCAGGCTGATGAGCTGGCACAGTGACAAGCTCCATTCAGAAAGCCAGTTCATTTCTTTTGGAGAGTTCAGGATCAGGAGCAAACTATAGGCATGATCCTGCCAATTTTATGCCTATAGAAGAACAAATTTTTGTACTGGTGTGATGACTTGGTCTTTTCAGACTGTGATTTATTCCAAAATGATTATAACAGTGAGACCCATGATTGGCTTTCACTAGAGCCATTGCTTGTTATCACCCTTCTTGCAGAACTTCCTTTTTTGCCAGCTGGTTGCTCACACATCATTCCCTCACCTATTTCACAAGCCAAGTAGCCTAGATCTATACCGGACCCTGGACACACTGCAGCCCCTCTGCACTCCTTCTCAGCATTTCACCTGGGCTTCCACTGAGAAATCCTGGACAAATGTAAAAATCCTTAAATTCTTCCCAAACAGAATTTGCAGACAGGAACGGAGGCAGTGTTGCCCTGCCGTGTTTCATGAAGCTCTTCATTGCAAACCAAAACTACAATTGATCTTCCCAAAGAGGAGGAAGTTAAATGATCCTGTCTTTTTAAAAGAGATGCAAATCATTAATTTCTAAACACTTCTTTCTGTAACAATTTTCAGAGCATAGCTTGGATCCACTTAGGAGACCAAGGTGATGAGATGATTACGTTCTTATGATGTTTAATGGAATTTCAGCACCTAATTCCCAGAGGCTTCTTTGACAACTGCATTCAAAGTCATTTCCCAAAGAGATGAAGATCTTTTTAAAGCAGTTTCTCTAGTCTATACTTGATATCTTTCTTCTTTCCTTTTGTTGTGGTGGTTGTTATAAATATTCAGTGATTTTTATGAGCCTCAGCAGACCAAAAATTATCTTCAAAGAACTCACTTACATGTATTCACATATTTTAAAAACCCTATGAGTTTCTTTAAAAGAAATAATATTATCTGAATTTCTGCATGTCTGTAACTAGTGAAAAGAAATGCTTTAGAGCAAATAGTACTTTCACTGAGGAACAAAGGAGCGGAAGAAAGGATGAGGAGACTGGAGAAGTGATATATGTTCAAAGAAATCCTATTATGGAGCGCTTGAGAAATACTTGTTTATTCCAACACAAAATGTCATTAAACTAAATTTGTTCAAGGGTTGATTGTGCAAGATAATGAGAGAACTAAGACTCCACTGAGATAAACCAGAGGCTGGTTGTTCTCTAGCCTACCTATTACATGTTGTCAAAGAAGGGAAAGGGCAAGCAGAACTGTTAAAATAACCCTGAAATGTTGTGATTTGTACTCACACTTCCAAAGCTGAATTACCTGATGGGCATTTCAGTTAATGCCTTTCCAGCCTGCTGAAAGCAGTAGAAACAAAAGCTCTTTCAAAAATGGCAGGTGTCAAATGGAACAATTCCAGGAAAAAGCCAGAAGAGTAGGAGATGAAATCAAAGTATGGGTCTAGCTATAACGAAAAAAAAAGTAAGATTACCCTCTCTGTGTCTTTGTGCATGCTTATCAGAACTGTCGCTAAACAAAACCTGGGTTAGTCTGATGCACACTCTGCCCATCACCAGTAAAAGCCAACATGAAGGTCCATGCACAAAGACACTCTCTCCCCATTACAGGGCTACCAGCAGTTACAGCCTTCAGAGGCCCCTCGAGCAACATCTTTTTTATATCCTTCTTTATCTTGCAGGCTGGTTTGTGTGAAGACAAACATTTGTCTCCTGAAGCACAGGAATCCTAGCATATATTAAGCTAAAAGGTAAAATTTCACTCTCGGTTTTCAACCTATCATTTGCACAACTGCTGTGAAATACGTGCAAGAAGTAACTTCAACAGTATCTGGTGTGTACATTTCAAAATTGAAGCACAGGAGTTAATAGCTCTACTGCAAAGCTGTCAGGAGTCTTCAAACGCTTTGGGCTGAAAAATCACTTATTTAGCTCAGCTAGAGCTGAGCTAGATTCAGAAACCACTGTGTGCTGTATTAAAGATGAAGTCCAGTAGATGCTGAACTCTGCATCTTAAGTCTGTATGGTAGCTATCAGTTTACTTAGTTTTGCCTCATGCTAAACAAAAAGTGGAACATGCCACTTGAGCGATACCTACAGGGTAATCTATCACTGTGGGAGAAGGCTGAAAACAATCTGGCCTCCCACAGTAGGTTCAAAGCCACCAGCACCATTTATGGCACATGTTTTATGCATCTGTTATTCCATAGTGGGAAGCCATTCAACAGATGGTTTCATTTTCACTTACGTTAGGTATATAAAGTTATGAGCTTGTTTGTAACAAGTGATAATCAAGTTTGAGCTATAAAAAAAAAATGTGTATATGCCACCCAAATTTTCATTACAAGTTTTCTACTACTTTAATGAGATGTAAGGTTTCAAATATGCAAGGACCCGTGCTGGTAAGGACACTGAAGGATTCACCCTCCAAACCAAGATCAGGGGACTGCTGCTGCTCCAGCTCCTTCCACTTTAGCTCTGACGACAGTAAAAGCAGGGTGGGATGCTCAGAGTTTTTCCTGGTCTGAAATTTCAAGTTTTTCCAGAATCATACAATTTTCAGAGCTCAGTTATTCACCAGGGTCAGTTAGAAGTCTTAAGAGGTGTAGTGACTGGAAGTGAGGACCATTACATCTGTGTGTAAGTGGGCAAAGTGTTCAGCATATCTTAATTGTGTTTATTGTTTGAAAAAATTCTTTTCAATTTATTTGAAAATTGAAAAAATTAAAAATGCCTCCACTAGGTATTCAAGAAGGAAGTGGTATAAACCTAAAATATCATCATTATGGACAGTTTGGAATAGTATTGTATTTCATGCTGAATTCATAAAGTCACACTAACACCTTTTCATGTCATACTTGGTGATTGAAACAGTGGAAAAAAATGAGACCAATACAAAAATAGAGAACTGCAAACAACTCTAACCAGACCTGAAGCACAATTCTTGAACAAAAAATGTTTACAAAACACACTTTTCATATTTTCTTTTTATCCCCCGCCCCCCAAATGGTTTTCATTCCAAATTCCAGCACTTGTTGTTTTCAAGACATTTTGAGTTTTAACCAGCCCTGTCTCCAAGGTACAGTTTGCCCTTGCTCTTTCTCTGTCCCTTTATTATTTGAGGCGTATCCCAGTGTTATTTGAGGAGTATTTCAGTCCTTAATTCTTCCTCACGGAGAACTATAAGTAGATTGACAGCAGAAAAGAATTGAGTGTGAGAATTTAAACAGATGAATGAGCTTTGGGGATAATGCTAATGGGTTTTTTTCCCTTTTCATAATGAGACAGAAGATCCTTTTTCTCTAAGGTGGCAATACCACAGACACAGCAGGGCAAGTTCTCACATACCTCCCCAGCAACTCCACCTCCGTCTTTCTATTTAGGGGATAAAATAGCTCAGTCTCCGTGACCTGCCCAGTGGCTCCCCTTCTGACCCAGGCTCCCAGCTAGGTGGGCAGCTATGGAACGGGTTTCCTTCCACATCCAGATGTGACCACTGAGGACAGAAATGAAACCACTGATCTACTGAAATGGCCATTTATCAGGGATTTAAACAGAAAGGGCTTTCAGACAGCATCTACCTGTGTTTAATATCAGTTGACGACGAAGGCAGTGGCTTGGTATTTGAAAACCGCTAGCTAGGTCATAAGCAATGAAATGCACAAAGTTGAACAACTTCTCCAAAATTCTAATTATAACCAATAATGAAAACTGAATATTCTTGATGTTCCTATAAGCACCAAATTCCTTTGGAATTCTTGTCAAAATTCTTGTTCTCAACAACTGTTGCTTAAGTGAATGTTTCGTGAAATTATTCCCCACTGCCAGCAGCTTCCCACCTTCTAGCGTCCCTTTGTTCATGTAGCATGATACAAAGAGAAGTTTCTGACCCACTGCTCACTGATCAGGCATTGCTTTGTGCCTTTCCATCATGTTCACTTCTTCCCAAAATAAAGAATCCATGTATCAATTCCAGGAAAAGGGTTCTAACTATGATGAAACAAAGTTATTTTACGTTAAGATTTTAAGCAAGTAAATGATTTGCACGTAATGGATGAGATGACAGAGCTGAGCTGAAACACAGCTTCTCAATGCAGATGTTTCAAAAGCAAATGTAAAATAGACTCAGAGTGGATTTGTAGTGGCTTTGGGGAAAAAAGTGAAACATTTCTGACAGTGATGGTGTCAGTATTTTTCTTACATTGTTTTCTTTTTCTTTTCTTGCCATTAGCAAATTTCACCCAAGGTAAAAATTATTTCCATTGCTTAAGGAAACAAACAGATAGGCACTAGTGAAAAAACATGAAAGCTGAGCAGATACAGGCACGTGGCATTAAAAGGGACGTCCCAAGTCATTGAGCTCAGCTGCTGCTCCAGGCACAAACGATGTGCAGCCACTTCCACGACCCGATGGAGCTGCTGAGATGCACTCGGAGCCCTCATGTGTGTCTCCCACTCACGTTACACCTCGGGAGGAGGCAAGGTGCCCCAGAGCCACAGCATCCCGAGGGTGAGACCTTGTAATCTCCTGCTGAAATTCCCCCATGACCTCTGTGTACCAGCTTCCTCGTGAGTTGCCCTTTTCAGATAAACTGCTTTCCCCCTCCCTTTCCAGGGTATTTATTCCCTAATGCATTCATAGACATGTCTCCCACCTCTCCTCAGCACTCATGTCAGGAATGGAAGCACAACTGCCTTTCAGCAGGCTTTCTGTTCTCTCCTGACCATCCTGGTGGACCTTCTCTGCATGTCTCCCAGTTGGCCTCCCATCCCCTCACGCCATTTCACCTGGCAGTCTTCATTGGGTCAAGAATTCTTTCTTTTGAGCAAACCATTCTGGTAAGCCCCCTGGTTTGTTGGGTTTGGGGCTTTTTCTTGGCAACGTTGCCTGAAATGTTCAGTTCTGCTGGAAAAAATGTTGGTGTTCTTCTGCGACATTTCCTGGGCTGCTTGCCTGGAAGGATCTTCTCAATCTCACACTCTGCCCATGGGGAAGGAAGGGAGCTGACAAGCCCCAGGGAGGGAGAGGAGCTGGCAGCGAGAGCAGAGCGGGTGGAGGAAGGCTTCAGTGGGGTGCGAGGGAGGAGGAGGAGGGTCTGCCATCAGCCCCCGCCAGCCAGCTTGGCAGACGCCTGCCAGCCTCATCGGGAGCAAAGGCCTTCATGAAAATCTTCCAAGCCCTTGGCTGGCATGTCAAAGGAAAAGAAATAGAAGAAGAAACCTATTTTGGTTTCTTCAAAACAGAGACTCGCTCAGTACTGCTGGTGCAGAAGACGACAGCATTTTTATCTGGAGCTATTTTCCATGAGACTTTTTTTCCCCATCTCCAGCCAAAACTCATTGCAGCAATGCCCGCTTTGCTTCCCTCACTTTTCACAGTTCTCAATTTCCTTATTTTCCCTTTATATTCTAATCTCATATTAAAACAGCTTTCTTCTCTCTTGCTTGCTGGCAAAGCACAAGTTATTTGTATTTCTCCCAAAGGTGCAAAGCATAGAAAATCACAGTCCAAAGCGTCATTTCTCCTGCCTTGTTAGCTTCTCTAACCACAGTTTAGGGGTTACAGCCTCCAGACCCTGCAGTCTGGCCAGTGCTGTTACCTGAGTGTATCCTTCTGATTTATGGCTCACAGACACACTGTAAACGCCTTCTGCTAGCTCAGGCAATGCTTCTATATCACTGACAGCACATTTCTGTGCTGCTGGATCACCCAGCCATGTAACACACTTTGGATGAGGTAGGGACATCCAAATGCTTTGGACAAGGTGTTAAGTTTCCCAAAGCCCAGAAAATCACATTTTCCCAGTTTTGTAGCTCTGTACTTTCTCTGCATCTCTCTTTCCTTTCTCCTTCATGGGGCCAGATTTTAAAAACAGCGGTTTTGATTTGCATTTTTTTCTTGCCAAGAACAGTGTCACCAAGACAAGGGCTGGAGATTTCCTTCTTCCTGGCTATAAACTAACATGTTTCAGGACCAACACATTTCTAACCTGTGCTTTCTCATAGATTTCCATAGCCATCTCTTCCAGCCATATGTGCAGAGGAAAAAAAATTGCACTTAAGAGGAATTATCCATTTGGAAAACAACTATTATTATTCCCGCCCTTCTTGCCCCAGGATTTGAGGGTTTGGTTCATCACTGCACTGGCTGCAGCTGGTGTGGATGGCAGAGTCAAGGAGGGGACAGAGAAGCCTGCTCTGCAAGGGACAGGCAAGCAGGACCGAGGGTGAGGGCAGGGCAGCAGCCCCCAGCTAGGGATGCAGCCCCCCAGGGGAATTGAGTGGGTCCAGTGGCCACAGCCAGGGTCAGCCACAGTCCAGAGCCCCAGGCAAGTGCATAGTGATAGGGCAACTGCAAATCAAGCCATAAGGTCAAGGCACAGGTTTGGGCATAACACCCGGGCAGCACAGCTCAGGCAAGGACTGGGGGGGCTGAGCCAAAATGCATCTCTGCGGCCAACTGGCACAGGGTCCATGGATGGGGGCCCAGGCGGGGCTGCGCAGGGTACCAGAGCCTCTTGGCATCCTCATGGCCCTGGCTGGAAAAGGCTGGAGAGCAGCATGGTGATTCCCCTGTCCCGCGAGCCACAGCACCCTGACTGCGCTGTCGAGCCTCACCATGAGCGCTTACACCAGGGTGGCTCCCAGGAGCTGACTTGCCCCAGCCAGCTGGTTGTTTTGCAGTAGAAACATTTCATTCTTGAAACATTTTTGGCTGCACTTTGCCTTAAAAATAAAATGTACAAAATCAGTCTGTGTTGCAATATTGAAATCTGATAGCATCACTCCACACAGGGCAGCCTGGTTATTAATATAACCACTTACAGCAATTATACTACCTCTCTCTAGAAGCAGTGTCATAGCCATCGGTACAGGGTGAGGTAAAGGAACATGAGCAAGTTTGCTCCTTAATTCATGTGGGTCACACAGTAAGCAAGTTTCTGCAAAGGAGTGGGTACACTCAATGTCTTTGCAAATACGTCTTCTGGGGAGTTGCAGGTAGGGAGTATGAGATCCCCTCTGTCAGCTCATGTCAGGCAGGGGATGTAGAGCAAGGCAGTGCTGTTTCTGGGCAAAGAAATCATTAGCAGACTTTCAATGACACAGTGGTGTAAATCAGGTGAATCAACCTTGCAATACAAATTCAGAAAATGACCAGGCATGGCAGGCTAATAACAGGAAAGTGGCAATTCACAAATATCTGGGCAGTTCTGTGTAGCCAAGATGCCTTGAGTGTGTGGACCAGTGCCTGGGGATTAGGCACACCAGAGTCATTGATAGTAATGGCAACCTCATGGCTCTGCCGTTCAGTGTGCTGCTGGGGAACACATCCAAACACTCATCAGACACGAAATGCTCCTGGGATGGCATCTTTCTACATGATGACTCCTCTGTTACTGAATTGTTATTTCCCTGCAAACCGCCCATCAAGTCTGTCAACAAGTCTGCTGACATATTAATTCATGCTTTCATTTGTGTGTTGACTTACCCAGGAGAACTTTCTGAGAAATGACATCCTGAAAGACTTCACAGGAGGAGCTAGGGAACTGCAGGCAAAAGAGTACATGTCATTTTATTTAGTGGAAAAAATAAAATATGCATCAAAGCAACTTCATGAAAGTTGTTAGGATGCAGCTTAGCTTTAATTTGTATGTGTAAGATCGCAGGACTCATTTTTACACTGTCACTTCAGTCACATCATTGCTGTCATTGGCATCACTCATTATTGGCAGCTTTGAATATTTGATTACAACCTCACACATACATGCATGCCTACCAACAGGCTCCCATTTCTTTGTATCATCACAGCTTAAGCAAGATCCTGCTGGATCTGTCATGGATCCTAGACCTCTAAAGAAAATTCATGTAGCTGCAGTTTAAGAAGGGTAAAATGTCTACCGTTGGCTCACTGCTTAAATCAGTGGCAATCATATACTTTATCTTAGTGGTGGGCTGTGTTAGGTTTCGTTATATGAGCAAAACATAAAAGGAAAGATCTGGCTCTCATTGCTTTGTAAAGATCCAACAATTAGTATGGAGGATTTCTCCTGTTCTGCTGAATTTCTGTATGATCAGTTAACTGCCTTCTACCTCAAATTCTCTTTCAAAGGTGATAGGTACAGGATATTTTCTCCCTTCTTGCCCCAAGCTGCTTTGCACTGAATGACGTACACTGTAAAAAGACTGTTATTTCAGCCCAGGAGGGGCTGCAGGGAGCTGGTGGATAAAAGGATAAATTTTTAGACAGGTCCTTAGAAAACTGTGCTGAAAAGGACAATAAAAAGATATGTTACAATGAAATTTTTCCTCAAGATTTTCTGAGTTCTGAGAAATAACGAATTTTACATACATGGTTGTTCAGTTAAAGTGGACAAAATCGCACTGGATACTTTCAGGAATCACTGCAACTGCATTTTTTTAGAAATTAATTAGCCCTGACAGAACTGTGTCTTGTCCAGATTTTAATGATCTATGCCACCAAAAGCCCTGGTTTTTGTCTGAGCTGAGTCCTCTTCAACAAATGCTTTAATCAGCCTTGGAATATAACCCAAGAAGTGGTGGGGATGTGGCTGGATGCTGTTCTGTGCCCTCACTGATCCGAGCAGTCAACCACACCGCTCCAGCCGCTCTGTGGGTTTGCTAACATGATTAAAGCAAAGCCTGGGCATTAATTTAATGGAAGATGCCTGTGCGTGGGAGAGGTCAGAGATGCGTGCACGCCGAGCAGAGCTGCCGCAGAGGTCCCGGAGTTCATCAGCCGTTATTCAAGCCCCGGAGAGAGAGCGATCCTCTGTGATAGCTACATCTGACAATGGGATTTTCCAGCGAAAATGTCATGACAAACTGCCCCTGTTAGCACACTGAGCACAACAGTAGAGCTCCCTTGTGGTAAAGGAAAATACAGACATTTTAAGTCTCCGTTGCAGGGAAGGGAGTGGGGAGGGAAGCTGTGTGCGTGCACAGAGGAGGAAGAGCAGCTGATGAAGAACAGAGCTTTGGGGATAGGAAAGCAAAGGTGATCTTTGCAAGCTCTGTGGACCCTCCTTCATCTGGCTGATAAGCCTTAATACATTTGGGCAACATAAGCAAAGGAGCTGAATGGGGGAAATGTTGTTATTCAGGAAGGGACTGAAAGAAACCCTCACTAACAAGCCTTCAGTTTACTTCTAAAATAGCCCACTTTTTATATGTGATGCATTAGTAACCTAGATATTATCTAAAGTGATAAAACCTACTTTAATCTTATGCTACTCTGAAGCTGCAAAATTCTCTTTTTTTTACTTTTCAGTTTTGGCTTTTTCCTTTTATTTTTAAATATATATTAAATTTCTGGAGGTTTTACTTTTGCTTTGAATTTTCACTCTCGACAAGTAGCCACACTGACACATAAACAGGTCAGAAAATGTCCTGTGAAAACATTGCTTGGAATATACCACCTTCCACTGAAAATCTCACAAAACCAGACCCACTTACTCTATTTTCAAAGATATTCAAAAATGCTCAGATTTCAGGGATTTCACATTTTGCTGCATGCTTTCTGTATGCTTTCCATGACATACTTAAAAAAACAATCCTGAGCCTTTTGAATGACTTAATGCTCTTTCTTCTTTTTGTGAAAGAGCTCCGTTTTATAAGACAAAAGGTTTTATAATTCTCTCTTCTATTTCAGGAGAATATTCACACCAAATAAGAATTCGTGCTTTTATAACCAAATCGTTTATCTTTACATTTTCTGTGGGAGGAGAACTTCTTCATCCAGACTCAGAGCCTGGAATCTCATAAAAATTTCCAAAGAGGTAGGGGCAGCATACATAAGAAATTATACTTTTTATGTTTGTTTTGCAGATATAAGAGGAAAAACATCGGCTGCTGAGACCACCCTTAGCCCATCCAGCTGTGTTTAGTACATCTTTATTAGAGAGGATGTTGGCAGAAGGAAGGAGCAGATGGGGAAGGAGCAGAAAATGCCTCAACTCCTACAACACCAGGGGTTTGGGTCAGAGCCCAGGAGAGAGCATCTATCACCATCAGTAGCCTAAGATTTGGGTGCCACATCTACTTCCCAGCCCAGGGACCACCTAATTCAGAGCCACCTCTATCCAGTCCTGACTCAACAGGATAGCTTTGCCTCATGGCTTTTAATATTTGAAAAAATAGCAGGAGTTATATAACGCAGCATATTCTCTTTGAACCACTTAAAAAGAGAGAAAGGGGAAAAAAAAAACAAAAAGGAAACCTTTACTTTAAAAGGGCTTTGATGCTGGGGAAAATTTTGAAAGGGGTTAGGCTTAAAGCATTTGCTTCATGTTAACAAGTATTCTCTGTGGTTCAGCAGTAACACAGCTGTGATTCTGCTTTCGCCTAATCCCTCTGGAGAAGCAGAAGAGCAAGTTGCTGCCTTCGGAGGTGAGGCTGGACCTCCCCATGCTGCCAATCAGTGAGAACAGAGCCTGCCAGGGCTTCCTTGGGCCACCAGCACTGAGCCCTGGGAGCAAATTCTAGACTGAGACAGAGGTTTTCATTTCACCTGAAGTCCTTGCAGAGCTCTCTCCACCCAGCCTCATGGTATGGGAGGTCTAATTTGGCCAGGGAGAGAGGCACATTCCCTGCTGCACTCCTGTACACTGTGTGTTAATGACTTTATCCTCTTCAAATAGCAGGGAACACTTCTAAACCTTCTCGGGAAGCTGTGGGTCTGACTCCTTTAGCTTGGAGCTCTCCTTTTAACCCCGTCCCCATGCACACAGAGAGGTGTTCAGCCTGCTGGGAGGTGAAGGCGACAAGAGATTCACTGCAGCTGCTCCAGGATGCTGCTCCAAAAATTTCTCCCATCACGTCACCTAACAGCCAGTCCCTCCTGCCAGGAGCGCAGGCTCGTGACTTCCCCACGCACAAACCTCCCCAAATTCTGCAGCAAAGCAAGCGCAGGGGCATGCCAAGCAGCTCTCTGCACTCGCGTGGGTCTCCAACCTTTTATTTTCCCAAAGTAGCCCCCTCTATTACAGTCTTTCCTAAACAATGTATATAATAGTTCCTGCACTCGAATCACCAGTCCACCCCCAGCCTCCTTTGTGTAGCACCAGGCAGGGTGCAAGGTCCTGGTTTGCAAAGCAGCCGCGCAGCAGTTGCACGTTGCCGAGGTGCTGCTGGAGGTGCAGCACCGGGGCCGGGTGTTCCAATGAGCCTCGCTGATCTCCTGCTGTACATTTCCAGTGCCAAATCTGAAAGAACCACAAAGTAAATCAGCTCTAAAGTCAATGCTGAAAGATCCAGAGCAAAGCAAGCATGGATCAAGTAATAAGACAATACAAGAATGCTCTTCTTTTTTATTTACAGGATAGGCTAAATGACACTGTAGTAGGGCCAGAGCAACAAGAGTTACATCTGGATGAGGATTTTATCTCAACCCTCCTAATGAGAGCACGGTGGGGGCTGGAGGGGTTAGAAATCTGCCCTCAGACATCTCTCCGTAGCTTCCCTTGGCAAGCAGCCCTAGGCTGAGATCTCCTGGTGCTCCGCATGGCCACCCAGCTCACACGCTGGCTGCTCTTCTCCCGCTGCAAATTTTCCAGTTCCTCTCTGGAACGAGCATCGTCATATGTCTGTTTGCCTGATTCATTCCTGCCTGGAGAGGTTGACTGAAAATCTGAGCTCACTTTCTACCTCTCGGGCTTGTGATTGAGTTCCTGTGACTCACACATTACAGTCTCAGTCTCCTTTGGGTTCAGGCTATTTTCTAATTTCTCTCCATGATACTGTAAAGATAGACTGTCTGTGACCCTTTTCTGCTGTTGCACTTAATATTGCAAGTTTATTCATTTGGATCCAAAGACATTTTGCTCCCTAATTGAGCATGAAGAG
>JANHGO010002065.1:0-31512 GCA_024606505.1 Aquila spilogaster
AATTCTAAAACCCCCGTATTACTCCTGAGCAATGGCTCATAAAGATTAACCTCAGTGATGCTAATGGTGGGTGGTGTCTGTTTCTACAATGTAACTGTCTTCTGTGAGGTGATAGCCTTGGCTCATACAAAGAACCCTTTCTTATGGCGGCAGAAAGGGCACAGCTTTCTGAAGGGATGACTAAAAAAGATTGTGTGATTATTTCTGAATTGGTATGTGATTTCTTTATGTGATTTCTTAGCACCTATTTAATGTGCCTCCAGGGCTGCTTTTTGGACTACTGACAATCACTTTTGGGACACATGCTGGAAATGGAAAAGCTGTGGCTAACTAGACACCTTCTTGAACTTAATCCTCATAGAGCAGAAGACAGAAACTCGTGTAGAAGTTAGTACCGTGCTGCATACAGATCCTCTTGCTTTTTGTTATTTAAAATGGCATCTCACTGGTGGTCCTCTGCCAGCAGGTAAAAGACTCAAAGAGCCTTGAGAGGATCCTACCTCAATTCCCTTCCTAGAATCGCTACTGGTGCCAACCTTTTGCAAATGTCTCAGTTTATATGCAGGTTGTATTTTAAGATGATCTTGGTTTGCGTTGATTAGAAGCCAAATTAACTCACTTTCCTAAACAAAATTTTAGATTCTTCTGAAAATAGGAATTTTCTGCTAAGTATAATTTTTATCTTGTCCTACACAAGTGAGCTTTTCTGATCCATTTTGAGAGTATTACCTGTGATGATGCAAGTTGTTCACTGGAAATGCAGAATATATCGAGGGAAAAGAAGTATGCCCAAACTTGCAGACTTGACTTTTCAGGGTAGTAGTTCAGGGACACACACAACCAAGAGTTATTACTTGACGATTGTCAGTGGCCAAGATGTACAGGGCCTGGTCAAGTCACTGGGACCCTTTGCTGTGTTGAAATGTTCTCTCTTTCTACTCTACTGTCTAACAGTGACAAGCACCAGGTGTTTTAGCTGCAAGAAGCAAGGACTGGGGTAGCTATGTAATTCTCTGTAAGAAAGAAATCACATATATCTTTAAATAGATCAAATCTATAGGAAACATTTTACTAAGCAAACTCATTGGTGATCTGTTATTTATTATTTCTTGCTATTTTTTCTTGATCCTGAATTTGATCTGCATTGTTTTATTTTTTGACATCAGATGTACAGGTATTTCTGAGCTGTATATATAGGAAGACTATTGTTGATATGTAATTTCAGTAAATGGATATCCACACTGCTTTTATTTCAATGTAATCTGCAATTCATCACTTTCCACAAATGGAAGGTTATTATTCTAGCCAGAATTTTGCAGCCCTTTTGGGTGGAATCAAATCAAGAATGAGAAAACTTTGGTATAGTGAGAAAGCTGGTTCTTTACTCAAGTACTGCATGGATATGCAATTTTTCATCAGAAGAAGGAGAATTTGAGTTTTAATTGTTAGACCTTGTCTTAAGCAGCATTTGATATTACATATTTGATATTACCTTTTAGCATTTTTTAATTTACAAAAGGCTAACTGTACAGAATTAAAGCTGCAGAGGGAATATTCTGGAATACTCAATTGCTTTTTTCTGCTGCATCATTCAGAACCATATTTGTAATACTATTGTAGTATCCTCATTCAGGTGGATGTGCACAAAGGCGTATGCAAATGTGACCTTGTGCTGTTTCTGTTTTGCTCGTGCCTTCCCACATTCCCTCTAGGATTCTTTTCATCTTGTTCCAGATTATGTCTATAGGGTGTGCCAAGGCAGAGGCTAGATACACATCAATGAGATGTATCCTCCCTGGTCTTGAAGATACTTTTTGAGTTATAGGATTGATATAAGAAATGCGCAAATATTTGTTTTGGCAGGCAAAATTAGATCTATGTCAGGATAAGGAGAGTGTCCAGACATTCATTTTATAAAGTAACATGATTTAATAATTTCTGCCAGTATTGCTGATTAACAAGCTTTTGCATAAATCATGATTGGAATCAGCAGAAAGCCTTATCTAGTTAGTAAATAATAGCATGGCTTGGAAGATTTTGTCTTAACAAACTTGCTGGTAGCTGAAGCAGGTTCTTCTTGTTTTTTTTTTTTTTTTTTTTTTTTTTTTTCAGTACCAAGTGAAAACGAAACGAGAATCAAAATGGAAGCAAGAACTCTATTTTGTCTTGGATGATTCATGCAACATTTTTACTTGTATCATCATAAAATGTTTCAATTTTATCAAAATTCTTCTTTTAACCCTGTCATCTGACTTGCTGGTTTGATTACTGTATCCTGATTTAGTTACCAGAGCATTATTGCTGGGTAAATAAACATAGTAAGGGAAAATCAGACAGCTGTAACCATACGTAGAACATCCATGAGCATAAGGTGTTGAATATGCTCTGGGGATTGCACTTTGAGCTTCTAGCTCCTCTCCCAATATGCTATGAAATCTCTTAGGAAGTTCTGTAAGATGGTACCAGCCGAGAATTTGCCTCAGCATATCTTATATTTTTTTCCTATATTAACCATATCCTATCATGTAATAAGCAACAATTCAAACAAATATTGGAGAAAAACAAATTTGATGAATGGATTGCTTACTGGATAAGGAACTGGCTGGATGGTCACACTCAGAGAGATGTGATCACTGGTTCAGTGTCTAAGTGGAGAGTAGTGACAAGTGGTGTTCCTTGTGTATTGGTGCTGCGTCAGGTGTTATTTAACATCTTTGTAGGTGACATGGGCAGTAAGATTGAGTGCACCCTCAGCAAGTTTGCAGATGACACCAAGCTGAGTGGTGCAGTTGGCATGCTAGAGGGAAGGGATGCTATCCAGAGGGACCTGAAAAGGCTTGAGAGATGGGCCAATGCCAACCTCATGAAGTTCAACAAGGCCAAGTGCAAGGTCCTGCACCTGAGTCAGGACAATCCGAAGCACAGATTAAAGCTGTGTGGAGAATCACTTGAGAGCAGCCCTGAAGAGTAGGGTTTGAGGGTGTCCATTGATGGAAGACTCAACATGAGCTGGCCATGGGTGCTTGCAGCCCAGAAGGCCAACAATGTCCTGGGTCACATCAAGAGAAGTGTGACCAGCAGGTTGAGGAAGGTGATTCTGCCTCTCTGCTCTGCTCTTGTAAGACTCCACCTGGAGTATTGTGTCCAGTACTGGGGCCCCGAGCACAAAAAGGACATTAAGTTGTTGGAGCGGGTCCAGAGGTGGGCCACAAAGATGATCAGAGGGCTGGAGCATCTCCCCTACAGGCCAGGCTGAGCAAGTTAGGACTCTTCAACGTGGAGAAGAGAAGGCTCTGGGGAGATCACACAGCAGCCTTTCAGTACCTGAAGGGGGGCCTGCAGGAAAGCTGGGGAGGGACTTTTTATAAGGACATGTAGCCACAGAACAGGGCAAAATGGCTTTAAACAGAAAGAGGGTAGATTTAGATAGATATTATGAAAAAAATCTTTACTGTGAGGGTGGTGAGACACTGGAACAGGTTGCCAAGTGAGGTTGTGGATGCCCACTCCCTGGAGGAGTTCAAAGCCAGGCTGGATGGGGCTTTGAGCAACCTGGTCTAGTGGGGAGGTATCCCTGCCTACAGCAGGAAGGTAAGAACTAGATGATCTTGAAGGTCCCTTCCAACCTGAACTATTCTATTATCTATATCTGCAGAAATAATTATTTGAGATAAAATGAGAGGTTGTAACTAGACAGAACTAGATGATCTTAAAGGCCTCTTCCAACCCAAACTATTCTTTGATTCTACGAATTCATTCAGGAGCAAGCTGTTCATAGCACATTTTCTCTGTACAGAGGTACAGCTCTGTTGATTTGAGTAAAAGTCCACCAGAGTAAACAAGGCAGCGTAGGTCATGTGGGTACAAGAGGTCCCCTGAGAGAAAATGCCTTTTTTGTTCCAAAGTGAATGTGCTCATTGTGTTTCCCTTTGAATAGCATTACTGTCTTAGTTTTCAGTTTCACCATCACATCCAATTGATGTACACATAGATGTAGTTAAAATGACATATACCTTTGAAAGGAATGTAATATGTATGTTTAAGAGCTACAGTTCTAAGGAAGTCTTTTTTTCTCTTTTTTTTCCTTACTAATTTGCTTATGAAACAAACAACCATCACCAAAGGGTTCCTTTTCCTAAGACAATTTATTAACTACAGATTATAGAAACAGAATCTGAAAGAAATTTTCAGTGGATGTATATGATTGCATATTGTATGATGAGACATATAGTCTTGGTGAAATTTACCATGATTCTTCTCTCTTTGTCATTGTGGTACACAAACCAGAAGAGAGCAGTTATATACAAGTGCAGTTGTACTGAAAGTGTTTGAGCCCTCTTCTACAAGTGTGTGAGGACAAAGCAAGCTGACGCACAGGAGGGTATGAGGACTCGTCAGGACAGCTCTTCCTTTGTAAGGAGGACCTGGAGACCTTACTGGCACATCAGTCACAGGGAAGTCATTTCAGTCACCCTGGAGGTGTTCAAGACCAGGCTGGATGGGGATTTGAGCGACCTGATCTAGTGGGAGGTGTCCTTGCCTGTGTCAGGGGAGTTATAACAAGATGATCTTTTAAGTCCCTGCCAACCCAAACCCAAATTGTCCTATGATTCTATGATCAGCATACTTAAAAGGATCACAGCTGTTGTGATCTTGGTACATTTTGCAAAGAGCAGATCTGTGTGGCTAACATTCAGTCTAAAAGAAGAGAAAAAAGAGGAGGGAAGGGGAGAAGTTCTTTCTTTGGCAATTTCACTTAGAAATGAACTTTTTTTAGATTTGGAAGAATTTTTTTATTGACATTTATTTTCTTTTTGTTTCACAAATTTAAAAGAATTCTGGAAATCAAAATAAGTTATTTGAATCAGCTATAAACTAAGTTTGACTTCTTGTTGTTGCACTTACATTTCTTATCTATGAAATATGCAAACAGTTGTGGGTTTTTTTTCCTGGTTTCTGGTAAACTGAAGAAGCTGTGAGCTACATCTAACAACAAAAGACAAAAGAAGTGTAGAAAGGGCCACAGTAAAACTGTAGGTTCTAATGCTAATAGTGGAGGCTGACTGTTCTGCACCAGGGAGTCACCTTTTATTTTACAAGTTCTTCAAAAGGGAAATGCTTATATAGTGCAAAACGTGCACTTTGATTTCAGTGTGATGCTGGTTATATACACTCTGAAAATGCTGCCCAAGGTCAGTAACAATATTGACAGAATGAGCACCCATTCAAAGTAAACATCAAAGACAAGTTAGCATTGCAGGCACAGTAATATTTAACACAAACAGTTAACATTATGATTTTTATTTTTTTTTTTTGAGAGGAACTTAAGCCTTATTCATTCATACAGACCTGCTGTATATTCAGGTATGTAACAATTATTGCAACTGATATTTTGAGGAAGGTTTTCATAGACACAAGGCAGTATATGTTGATCTCCGTGGATTCTGTTGTGTGATTGATTGATTTGATTCTTTCTCAGCTTAAATTTAGCATGTAAAAAAAAAAGATACATTTATAATTTGTATAGTGTGCACCAGAAGTAGTGAGTGGGAGTTATTTATTTGCTGTGTTGGTAGTAGTATCCACTTAACTACCAGGACAGAGTTGGGATTGATGATATTCTAATGGAATATTGCTCCCCATCTATGCAAGAATACACACGCTGCTATGAAACAAAGCAGAAATTCTCCAAGCGTTAATAGACTCTATTGTTTCTTGCAACCATGAATAAATGACAAAACTTCTGTTGTTCTTCTGTGTTACTGTACATAAGATGTAACTGCACCTCACAGCTGAAATCTGTAGTTCTCTACATTGTTTTCAGCTAATGGTATTACAGTACATGTGATACACATTGCGGTGCTTTATCAAAGTAATGATGCACCATTTTTTGAGCATATCCTAAAGAGTGATTTTGTTGGTTTTCTTTTCAGGATGATTTGGATTTATCAGACTTTCTGTTTCATTTTCTTACTTTCTTCAGTTTACAGCGGTAAGTCAATACAAATTCCTAAGATTGGTACAGAGTAATGGAGGTCTTCTAGGAAGGAGCAGTTAAAAAGAATAATATTCAAAATGATCTGAATGCGTATTTGCATGTGGAGTGAAATGAGTAGAGCTACAGAGCAGCATGATTTTGGAAGGGGGACACACATTGATACATGCAACCTGGTCCCAAGAGTGTGCGGTTGCACTCAGTTAAGTCTGGATAATTCATGGTGGGGGGGGGATGTTTCTAATTCATTTTTCAATTCCTATTATTAGGGACAGAAGTTTTTAATGGGTTTTGCTGGCAGTGATTAGTGTCAGTGCTGAAGTCTGCAGTGACTGTGTTTTTCAATGTCAGTACATGTTAATGATTTACTTTGGCTAGCAGAAATCAACCACAAAAACTCACATTGCCTTTCCCTGAAATTCCCTGTGTCAAATGATTATAACCAATACCCAACAGAGTTTACATTTAGTAATGTACTAACTGTTTTCTCAGTGGGCAATGAGATAATTAAGTTTTTTTTTAGCAAAATCTGTTTGACTGTAGTATTATTGTATTATCTGTAGTATTATTTCAGAAATATTTTACCTGGATTGAAATATAAGTAGACTAAAATCTTAGAAAATTTCTGAGCCTCCAGATATTATTGAAGTACAAAATTTCTATTAACAAAAGATGAGCTTTAAAAAATACTAGCAAATTTTGCAAACATTCCCAATAATTCCTTATCAATTTTTTTCACTGATACACTTTACCTTTGTGCAGGAGACACTGAATTTCTTAGTACAGAATATAAACTTATTTACTAATAAAATCTGCTTGTAATATTTTAAAACTGTAAAATCCAATATGATTGTTGCTTTTGTTTTAATTTTAAATAGCTGTTGATACAGTACGGCGTCTTTATAATGCCAGATCAAGAAGTTAGATGAAATCTTTTCAGTTGGGCTTCTTCTCAGTCTGTGAAAATGAAATATTTCCTCATCATCTTTTAGCTCAGAAAGAGAACTTCTGTAGATCCAATAATAAAAATGAGTGTATTTTCTACCAATTGAAGGACAAATAAAATAAGTGAGTGGGCTCCTCCGTGAAGCCAACCCTCTTGTGCTTTAACATGAGTAATTCCATGATTTAGAAAGATGGGAAGTAGTTGTCGATTAGGTATCTTCATGTCAGTGACAAGGCCATGCAGTGTGAACAGTTTTGATTACAGAGAATTCAGTATGGAACTGACAATAATTTCCTGCAGATCCAAGGTGGTAATCCAGCATATTTTGGTTCTGGATGATTCCTGAGATACTGCTCTCGTAGCATTATTTTTTTTGTTGTTGTTGTTATGTAGCAAGCTGGACAGGGTTCAAGGCGAGTTGAAAGGTAGAAAGTTTACAAAATGCTGAGAACCATTGAAGCTGTTTCACACATGGCACCAGCTAGGAATGTGGCCTCAGGGAATCCCCCAACAACTGGACTATCTTCACATAGTTTCTAACTCCTTTTGCCATCTGTACATCCTTTTTCTGATTTTCCTCTTAATGGTTCCTTATACCAGTCTTCCTTTGAAACTGCTTCTGCTGCTCCAGAGATTTGCCGTGAAGGATCCTCACCTCATGGCCTGTCCTAGTCCTAGGGCATCTGTCACCACTCAAGCTTCACCCCTCCAGCCTTGAGTGTGGGGCCAGGGACCCCAGAGGGTTTCTGTTTTACCAGGCCGGAGAGCAGGGATGAGACTCTTGGAGGAACTGTGCTATTCACCCCACTTGCTTTCTTCTCCTGCCAAAGGGGTCTTCTCCTGCCAAAGCATGGTAAATGAGGGGCAGAGTCTTCACCCTCTCCTGGTGAGCTGTCCACACCCACATCTCTGATAATTTACACGTTTTGTTATTTCATATCAGAATGTGTGACACAGATCTATGAAAATACTTACTTCCAAGGAGGAGACCTCATTACGGTTTTCACACCAAGTGCCAATTACTGTCAGATAGTTTGTACTTACCATCCTACCTGCCTACTCTTCACATATTTGCCAGTGACGTGGACTAAAGATCCTGCACAGAGGTAAAACGTTCCTATTCTTGTGGCTTTTTGCTGTGATAATTTTAGGAACTTGATAATATTCTGACAGAACATGGGCATGCAGTGAAGGTTACAGGGTTGCTTTGAAGGACTATGTCATATATCTTTAAAACTGATGACCTAAAAGGATATTTGCTGAACTTTGAAAGATTAAATTTTGCAACATCCAGTCTTTCATACCTGTTACCAACCCTTCCAAGGAAATAGCACCAATTGTGCATTCCTTCCTCCATGCCACTTATTTACTGTTGAGGAACAACATATCCAAATTCACATTTCCAGTTGTCACTTCCATTGCCCCTCACCCCATCCACTCTCTTTAGCATATTTTTCTCTCAATTAAGAGATTAGGAATTTCAATAGCCTTAGGTGAGGCTTCTTTCCCTCTCTGAGCCTGCTATGTTTCTATCTCCAAACCCTGTTGGTCCCACACACACCATGTATTCTCATCTGTCACCAAGCATGCTAGTACCAACCTTGTCTTTTTTTAAACTGAACTTGTCATTTTTGTGTTGAGGAATAATGTACAACCCGTGTTTTACTTGAGAAACAGTGAAGGAGTACTGCATTATACTGCAAAACTGTGAATTGCTGCATTTTAAAACAGGTTCTCCTGCTACTTAAAAGACAGTGATACTGAAATGCTACCGAAAGTGGACATGGAAGGAGCTATTTCTGGACATTCTTTAAAACAATGCAATATCAAAATTAGTGGTAAGATACAGTTATCCATATGTATGAATTCTGTGCTCTATATCACGTTGCAAATATGTTAGAAAATCAGCAATTTGAAAACAGGAACTGAATCAGGAGGTGGCCAAGCAGTGACTTGTATGTCTTCTGCCCTATCTCTTTCAAACATAACACGAAAATCCTGCACTGGTTTCATCCTTCAATGCCAACTGTCCTCCAGAGAGGCTCCCCAGACAAGGGAAGCTCTATCTGTCAGGGTTTCATTTGGTAGCGGCAAAGGTGGGAGACATATTTAACTGATGCCTCCAGTTCCAAAGATTAATTTGAAGGGTTAAGTGGGAGTTTTCCATTGCAGCTTATTGACAGATTGGCTGTGTTCCCTTCAGATTGAAACATGTCTTCCAGGGCATTCAAGTCTTTTAACATCCCTTTTCTGTCAGCTTTCTGTCACATTTATATTTCTGGGTAGATTTAGACCAGAATAGTAAGTCTTAATGGGATGTTATTTTTTATACTCTTTAGATAGTTTATGTCACAGGAGTTACTCTAGAATCATGTTAATGTCACTTAAAAAAAAAAAATCTATTCATATGTGTTTAAAAACTCCACCAATGGTTGGTTTGTGGGGAAAGCTATTTCAAACTCCATGCTCACAATCCTCCCTCTGTGGAATGTAAATTGAATCTTCTGGCTCAAATGGGAGATGGCTGTTGTTTAGATGGACAGGTTTGGTGTGTTAAACTGCTATATATATTTGGGATAGTATACGGTTTATTGTTAATCCTGAGTTTTTGTATGATTAACTTCATTATGGTCTTGGTGTGGGTAGAGACAGTGTCAAAGTCTGTTGGTTTTTACTCTGACATGTTATTCCTATACTTCTGGTTTTGTTTTTTTGAAAGTATATGCAAAATGCAATGTAACTGAAGTGAGCACAGGAAGTGGTATCAGGATTATAATGGCTGTGTCTTATGAACTGTTATTGTTTGGGAAGTTTGGGGGAAAAAAAGAGTATGAGAATGTTTTTAGAACTTTGTCTATTCCTTCTTTTTTTTCCACAGCTTGCAGTCCAGATGTCCATGTAGGATTGGATATGCAAGGCGTAAATTATGATGTTAGTATGACTGACAGCTATCAACAGTGTCAAAAAAGATGCACCAATGACAAGCACTGTCATTTTTTTACATATGCCCCAGAAACATTTCACAATGCAAGCTTTCGGTAAATACACATTTGATCCCTGTACTTAGATGGTGCTGTGTTTTAGTACAGTAAATCTCAGAATAGTCAGAGGCGAGAGAGTTTATTCAAGGAAATGAGTTTTTCCTTGAGGATTTATCCTTGTAATGTTTATTCAAGCTTACAGGTAGGAAAGTGTCTTCAGTATGCTAGTTTTCATTTGTCCATTGATGAGAAAGGCAAGCCTGATTATCACAGAATTGAAAACAATTTAAATGTTCTGGAGATAGTAACATGTAAATTATTTTGGCAACTGTGCAGTGGTATTGACCTGTCAAATCTTACTCCGCTTATTGCTCTGAAAATGGCATCATCAATGCAGCCAGGGAAATTCTTTCATTTGTACTTGGACTATTTTTGAGCTGTTAACTTGCACAATTTTACAAAATGTTATTCAGTTGCATCTGTTCCACATTTGAAGATTTTTCTGGAGGATGGAAGTTGCTCTGGTCCATGAGCAAAGTGGGCATTATGGTAGGACTCATGGGAGCAGAAGAATGATGTAGACCAAGGAAGATGACCTGTTGTCTTACTACTTTCTTTATTCTTTATTGCTCAGTGAAAAATGCTTCTTGAAACATACCAGGTTAGGAACTCCAACCAGCATAAGGGTGCTTGATGAGGTTGTGTCTGGATTCTCCTTAAAGCCATGTCAGCTTTCTGAATTAGGTAACTCTTACAATCTCTATTGATTCAGTTTAGCTTCGAGTGTTATGGACAATGAGGTGCAATGTCTCTGACATGCATAAATGTTTTGTGACGTAGAATAATTATGATATAAACGTGTTCTTTGAGGTATAGTTAGTACTCTTAGGCACAAAACAGATTTTTTTTCCATTGTATTATTCTGTGTTACAAAAGGTTTTGTTTGCTTTGATGATGTGAAGAATTCCTTCATAAGATTAGCCTGATGAATCTTAGCATCTTATCTTTGCACAATAGATACAGAAAAATGACAGGTAGAATCCCATCAAAGAACAAGAGAAATGTAAATCTTTCTAAATTCTGTTAGTATACCATATATACTTCGAGGTTTTTAATGAAGATGTGCAGCTTTGGGATACAAATGGCTAATATGAATGTATAAATTCTGTTTGTTGGTGGTTTCGATGAGAACAATGTTTGTGCTTGTTCTTGTAGTCATTACTCAGGAAAAACTCTCCGGAGTGCAAGATCAAACTGTGTGCATTATATCTTATTTTTAATTGAATATATTCAGTTTTATTCAGACTCTTCTAGTCTCATAAGAGGAATAATCATTGCAAAATCATGAATAAGTAGTTGATTCAGATCCTAACAATGAAGATATTTAAAGAAAAATGAATAGCGAAGAATAAAAAAAGAAGAAAAAGCTTTGTAAAGAGAAGAACATTTGGCTTTTCTCTTTCTCCTTCTCCCTCACTCTCTGAGAAAGAACAGAGAAGACTTTTTTCCATACTGCTCCATTAAGATAAGCTAGTAAGACATATATTTATTGTTAGAAGAATAAACAGTACTCAGAAGAATAAACAGTACCCCCTGACAGTACTGGGGGGCATTCAGACAGACTTTGAGAAGAATCAGAGGACTGTAGCATATGCATGAACAATATGATCTTCAGATTTTAAAAAGCAAAATAAATCAAAGACCATTGGAGATTTTATCAAGAACATGTGGTAACATGAAATTAATGATCCATGGCAAATAAAAATTCTGAATGCTTGTGAAATTCAATTTTGTTCCTATCTATCTTTTTTTTCTTATCTTGCAAGAAAAGCGAGAATTGACAGAGAGAGAGAGAGAGAAAGAAAGGATAAATCATGAGATTATAAAAGCCTAGACAATACTGTTGGATAATGAGGTCATTTGTCCTAATTCAAGACAAGTGAGTTCAGTCTGTTCAGACAGAAGTATGTCAAATAAATTAGTGAAATCTCAGTGTCATCTTCTGCCTTATTGTGTTCCAAATGCCTGAAATGGGTTTCCTTGAATATTTGTTCTAGTTTATTTCTGACTATTTAGACTGACTTATCCTCCATTTTTCATGGTTCAACTTTCATCATTTTAAAAACAGATACTATGCTTCTCCTTTCAAAGCCTTTGGGATCACAGCAATCCTCTGTAAATATAAAAAGATAAACTCTACCAAGAAAATGAGATTCCTTCAGTTTAAGAACACTGAAATCATGAGTATTATGAGATATCTCTATTTCCTGTTCCCTGTTCTCTTCCCTCTATTCAGTAATGCTAATGTTGACCATCTAATTGCAGTTTGTTTTCATGAAAGTGAGACATTAGAAAAGGCTGTTCTGTAGCTTTTCTTGTGTCCTTTGTCATTAACTTCTCCCCTGAGCAGAACTCAGACTCCTTTCCTAATACCAATTCATTGACACTAAATACATACTTTTCTTTGAGAATGTTTCTTGCTACTTGCCCTTTCATTTTCTGTCTTTGCCTTTCTGATTTTGTTCTTATGCACTCATGCTCTTACTTGTCTACAACAATTTGTCTTATATTTTGCCTTTTGCAAAATTCCTTCCTTGAGGTCATTAAATATTGAACTGGTGATCACTGAGATCATGGGTTAGTATCTATGAACTTCCAGATCCACATTTCTGCTTTGAATATCATTTTCTTTCAAAAGGTATTTGTTCTCCTGAACTCTATTCAGCCCTTAACATGGGATCTTGCCTACTAATTGTCAGAATTAATTGACCTTTATTTTCTAGTCTTCAAAATTCTTTTCTTTGCTCTTTCTGTTGTGTAACGAATGACCTCTATTGTGGTCTTTTCATGTTTATGGTTTTATCTTTTAATTTTTAAATCTCATCATACTAATAGAAGTCACATTAAGATTTGCCTCTCCATTTTACTGCTTTTTTTCCTTGTTCTGTTGTAAGATGCTCCCAGTATGCTTCTATAACTAACTGGGTGGTGTCAGGTTGGCTACTATCCTCTCTCAATAGTGGAGGTTCTCTGCTGCTGCCAAGTCCTGTTCTATTGTTTCAGAGTTTTAAGAATGGTGCTGCATTTTTTCCCCCATTTTATTGTTGCATAAGGATTTTAATTGGGAATTCAAGTGTGTCTTCAGAGAAGGCAACTCATTCATTTCTTTTAGACATGTTGGTATTTCTTGTGACTTCTGTATCCATAGTCTGGTTGCGGGAATCACCCTGCCAACCTTCTGTTATTTTGATCCTGTCACAGGGAAGACTGCATGTTACTCAGGCTTACTCTGCCTACTTTTTGAAATAGTGTTTAGATAAATAAATGGCCTTGACAAGATTAATACGTTTTATTTCTAACTATGGATTTGTATGTCCATTTCCATTGTTCCTTATTTAAAGCTCTCCATATTAGATTAGCAAGTCTGTATCCTAGCATGTAATTTGAAGCTCTTCCCTGCTCTAGTTCTCTCTGTGTTTACATACTTTAAAATGTTTGCAAAAGTAGTTTTCTGGTTAAAATGAGATATTATCTTTCCAGTTTATCAGGCAAGAAGGAGGGAAAAAATATAAAGGATGGGAATGCATAATCTATAAACCTTAATTTTCCGATACAACATAAAAGCTTTGGAATTTTGATATTCTTTTCTTGTTTTATGCAGATTGTCAAATGGACATTTTTGAACATGAAGAATTTTCAGGAATGAATATTACAAGTTTTTTCACTCCTGATACTTCTGTCTGCCAAACTATTTGTACTTATTTTCCAAACTGCTTGTTCTTTACATTCTTCACAAAGGAATGGCAAATAGAATCCCAAAGGTGAATATGACAACTTTTTACTCTCTGGAAGATATTAAAAAAAAAAAAACAACAATCAAAGAAAAAACAACCTCACCATCTCAGCCTTTTTAATCACCATTTTATTATATTCATGGAAATGACTGTTGAAGGTTTATTTTCTGTAAAACAGCTTTTTTAATTATTTTTAATTTGTTGCATCCGTATGTTTATAACTTCCTGTGGGCATTTCACTTGTTCTGTGGTATGACCAGGGACCTTGTACTTCAGCTACATATCCGGTGTTAATTTGAAAAGAGATATATTCAGCAAAGAGACAGCCCTCAGGTTGTTTTGATGACTTAAAGATGAATTTTATGAAACTGTTGAGAGATGTCTGGTTTCCTAGCAGGATTAAGTTATTTACTTGAAAAGCTTTTGAATGAAGTTAACAGGTTCAAAACTGTTTCTTTTTAAAGACTGAACCTCTTTCTTTTGTATTTAGCAGTGAGGAGTCAAAAAGTTACAGTCCACAGAAAGCAGGTAGAAAGAAGAGTAATGTTTAAATGAAACTGAAGCAAAACTGAGATGGCATATATAATCTAAAGTTACCTCTTCCCTGTATCTATAAATACCGTACAATCTTCAGTAGTACATCCATATGACATTTCACCTAACTACAAAATCCTTCTCAATTAACTTAGTGAATCTATTTTCATATGAAATACTTCCACAGATACAAACTTTGGAAAAAAAGCACATTTAAGAAAGAGCTTTCCCTTGCCAGTACCTGAAACATCAATTTTAGGATGTGAGAACAAATTAAATTACTTTTTAATTTTTCTTTTATTTTAGAAATCTTTGCCTTCTGAAGACATCAGCAAGTGGAATACCAGAGGCACTTACACTACGAGAAAATGCTATTTCAGGTTTTGGTCTCCTAAACTGCAGAAGACACTTTCCTGGTAAACAATAAATTACAATAAAAATACGACTTTTGAAATAATGAAATGAATAGACCTGCTGATGCTTGGAACACGCTCATTCTTACAGCATGCAATTCTCGCATTTACGTGCACATGAATTTTTTGGGAGATGAACTCAATGTCACTTATACTAAAGGACACAGAGCTTGTCAGCAGATCTGCACAGACATGATCCGCTGCCAGTTTTTTACCTACTTTCCCCTCCAAGAGTCATGCAACGAGGAAAGGTGAGATTTCTTAGGGAAGGCATCTAATGTATGTGTTCTGTGTAAGAAGTATAAACTGGATCTTTGCATATATTTTTTGTCAGAAAGTGTGAGTGTCATCTAAGAATGTCCTCAAATGGATTTCCAGTGAAAATACAACATGGACCAGGAAGGATCTCTGGATACTCACTAAGACTATGTAAAAGAAAGGCCAGTACCAGTAAGTAAAACTTTATTTTTAAAGAGATATTTTTAAACTGATTTTGGTACAGGAAACCTAAGCCCCCCTATTTTTTTTCTTCTTCTGAATATTGCTTGCATTGAAATTATCATGAGGCAGACTGCAAAGATAAAGACTATTCTAAAACAGTGAAGTCTGCACAGCCTGCATACTACAAACACAGACAGTACCTCCTAAACTACTTTATATTGGATTTTATGGTAAAAAATTGTGAAGACATTAGAATGTCTGCTGTTCTTTGCTTAAGATTGGTTCCTATTTGCAGGTTAGCAATAGTCTTTTTTCTTGGACAAATGAAAATAATATTTAAGCACAGTTTTCAATTATTTCTGTAGTATGTATGCAACATTCTTCAAGAAATATTAGGATAATTGGAGGGACAGACTCTTCCCCTGGTGAATGGCCATGGCAAGTAAGCTTACATGTGAAGCTGTCTCGCCGGAGACACCACTGTGGGGGCTCGATTATCAGTAACCAGTGGATTCTTACAGCTGCCCACTGTTTCACCAGGTGAGTCTTGAACGTAAATTTACAGATGCAAATTTCATCCAGTGTCTGCGATAAATTGAGTTTCACCTTTCAGAAAGATAAATCTGTGTGATGAAAATAACTAGAACAGAATCAACTACTTCGATATAACCAGAAGGTGAACTTTTAAGGCAGACAATTCATGTTCTTAACACAATTGGCACTCCACACTTTGTCCTTTGTAGCGCAGTACTGTGCTACTACTATTTTAATGCATCTGGAAGATGAAATTCTAAAGCAGATGCTAGATACCTACAAGAATGTAAACTTTCTCATGCAACATGAAAATTTTCTTTCTGTAATATCATATTATCAAGGAAAATCTGTTGTTAAATTATTCCATTTCATATACTTCAAATGACTATCTCAGAGATTCCTCTGTGGTACTTAGGGAATGGTACCAATTTGACAGCTTCAGCAGCAGGGTGCTCGACAAAGACCAGGACACAAGGTAAATCTCTAGGGGTCCAATTAGGCTGACTCTGGAGTGTACACTACCTTTCTCTGTAATGTTCAGATCCTTATTGCACTGATTTTCATTTAATATTTTTTTTATTTTCTAATGTTATCAACTAGTAAATTAACACTCTGTTTTAGTAGAGATTTCAGCCTTGAGAACATTATCTTGAGTTCTCAATACCCAAAGCTCTGCTAATTTGCATGGAGATCTATAGTTGGTATTGTTAATGACTACAAAATTGCCATCATATTTAAGTCATGAAATCATGTGTGTTGTGAAGAGCTGATTTAATGATCATGCAGTTGATCCATTTCCCTCGTTAGATGATCACAGTCTGTAAAGCAGGTTAGCCTGTCACTTACAGGCCAAAAATCATAAGTTTATATACTGAATCAGTGTAATCTGAGAAAGGCACAGGTAGTATAAAATGCTATAAAGAAGAGAAAATTTTCTAAGCTAAAATCAGACACTTTTACTCAAGCATTGTTATACATTATCCCTTACTGTTTCAGCATGAAGTAATATTGTCAGTACCAGTTCTCCAGTGACAAACCTTATAGAAGTAGATAACCCCCCAAACACTGAAAAACCCAGTATAAATAATATCATTCTCTACCTGCTACAGTGTTGTAGAGTTGCCAGCGTTATAAAGGGCAAAAGGAGAACTTGTCTAAAGAATAAAAATATGTAGACTGTATTCATTAGAAATGACTAAGGTCAACTGATATTTATGAATAAACACATAAGATCTTCAAAACTTTTTTTTAAGTGTCGATGACAGTTTTTGCATCTTCTTCAATGCATAAATATCCCTTAAATGTACTCAAAGTAAAGTTGAAATCATAAATATTAAGTGGAACTTTCTATATTGGCCTATAGGATTAGATTTTCTATTTGCTTTCATTTTGGTGTCTGAATTCTACTTGAATTTGTACTTCCACCCTTATTTTGGTTACTACAAATGTTGTTGTACTGGAACAAATGGAAAGAATCTCTTTTACTTCCTCAGGGCTCGTGTTAGACCCTTGAAGACAAAAATAGTAAGAGCAGAGAAAAACAGAAAATGAAAGAAGGCAGAAGGGGAAATTGGGTTAAAAACGATCAGAACGAGTGCCTGAATGTAAGGGAGAGGAAAGAGTGGTATGGGGCTGAAAGTATAGGTAGGAAGAGGAACAGAAGAAATGAGAAGTGAAAGGAATGGATAAGAGAAACCTGTTTTTAGGTTTGAGAGTGTGAAAATACAATTGGGGAGAATGACCTCAGTGCTGTTCACTTTACGCTCAGGAGGAAGAGAGGATGTTGGCACCTGCACCAAACTAAATCGGTGCAAATCTCTGAGCCGCAGACTGACTAACTGTGTTTTTCCCTCAGTGTTCAGAATCCCAACAATTGGCGTGTTTATGCTGGTGTTTTAAAACAATCAGAAATAAATGAGGATACACCTTTCTTCAGAGTGGAAGAGATTATTATTCATCCACAGTATAATTCTGCACAGACTGGATATGACATTGCTTTACTGAAACTTGATAAGGCTATGAATTTTACTGGTATGTACTGTAATTCAGAAATTCTATTCTCAAAATGTGCAGAATGGTAAAGGCTGTTTTAGGTGTGACAGTTCATAAAACCTGGGTTGTCTTCTTTTACTATGAAATCACTTGGTTTTAAGGGGAATCTCATTCTGTTGGCTTTGTAAAGAAAATGTGGGGCTTTTATTTACATGACAAGGGCAGTATCTAGTAAAAGGTACAAAATGTAATATGGAGACTATCATCAGGTATTATGTAGGTTCCAAAAAACCTTAATATTTTAGTTGTTTCTACTGGCCAAACTAATATTTTTAATCATATTTTAGATCTTCAACTTCCTATTTGCCTGCCATCGAAAGAAGAAGCTAGCATGCTCTATACTGACTGCTGGGTAATTGGATGGGGTTACAGAAAGGAAAGAGGTACAGATAAATATTTAAACAGTGAGTTCTTATGTTTGCAAAATGCATTGTGTTAAAAGAAAATCTCATGAAATACCCTCTTGATTCTTAATCAGGAATGGTGTTCACAGGCTATGCAAAGAATGTGTACTTGCTCATAGCTTTGTTTATTTGAATTCAAAGCAGTAATAGAATCATAGAATCACCGAGGTTGGAAAAGATCTCCAAGATCTTCCAGTCCAACTGTCTACCTATCACCAATATTTCCCACTAAAACATGTCCCTCAGTAGGACATTTAAACATTTCTCGAACACCTCCAGGGTCAGTGACTCCACCACCTCCCTTGGCTAGCTGTTCCAGCACCTGACCACTCTGTCAGAGAAGCAGTACTTCCTAATGTCTGCTCTGAGTCTCCCCTGTTGCAACTTGAGGCCATTCGCTCTAGTTCTATCGCTAGTTACATGGGAGAAGAGGCTGACCCTCACTACAATCTTCCTTCAGGTAGTTGTAGAGAGTGATAAGGTCATCCTGGAGCCTCCTCTTCGCCAGAGTAAATTATCCCAGTTCCCTCAGCTGCTCCTCATAAGGCCTGTGCTCCAGACCCCTCACCAGTTTAGCTGCCCTTCTCTGGACAGAATTCTAATTTCTTCTGTTAATTTGTAAGAAAAGGCTGCTCTCATATACTTTATTTGCTTTACATGAAATTTTCACCATCCTGTAGACTATTAGGGCAGCACGCATTTGGAAACCGGGAGGTTTCAATTGTATTGCAACACATTACTAAGAAATAATTATCAGTAACGCAAAGCAATGCTCTTTGTGGGAATACAGGCTCCAAGACTCAATGCCCCTGTAAACAATACCCATACACAGCTTCACAGCAAATCACTGGGGAATTTTGAAACATTCTTGGTCATAAGTCATACTGTGGTAAAATAATGGTTTCAAAACATTCCAAAAACCCAGACAATCAACATTGTTTAAAAATTGAAAACCAGTTTCATGGCTGTCCAACTGCACACTAAAAGCAATGAACTCTGACTTTTTAATATCACTGAATGGAGACTTTTAGAGTATACTTTTAACTTTTACTTTGCTAGAGCCAAACATCTGTCTGATCATAACATCTATTACACAGGTCGTGTAGGAGATATTCTTCAGAAAGTCACTGTTCCCCTAATGTCAAAAGAGGAATGCCAGGCAAGATACCGGAAGCGCAGAATAGATGACAAAGAGATCTGTGCTGGCTATGATGAAGGTGGAAGAGATGCCTGTAAGGTAACAGAAAGATGTCATATGCTGTCATATATTTCAATAATTTGTTCGAATATATAATTGAATAACAGAATAAAATGTTTGATTTTCATAACAAATATTTATAAATAGAACTGTTTTTTAATGTGTCACTTTTGCCTGCTGAAAGTACTGACAGTCAAGGTATATGTAGAACACTTATTAAGTGACATTGAAAACCTTAGGGATAGACTTCATGCGTTTACAAGTAAAGAAACTCCGAGTGTATAGAGGGAGAGACACACATACACTTTATTTCTCTGCTGTCTCCTATTAAGGGAACAAAGTTAACTTCCCACTGTGTGTCTCAAGATAAGAGGCAAAATTAATTAGTTTGCTAAGAATTTTACAACATCCCCTTAAAAAAAATTAAAAGTAAAATGTGAAGCGCATGTAAAGAGATCATAAAGTACAAGTTCTAACTCTCATCTATTTATGGAACAAACCAGTATTCCTCTGCAATAGTAGAAAACCGAAGAGAGCAAGTATAGTATCTCAGAACGTTTCTCCAGGAACAGAGACTTCCTCTGTCATGTTTTTATTTCTTGACATGAAATACAGTACATAAAAGCTTATTTTAAATCACCCACTGTCCACAAGCATCCAGAAGGGAGAGAGCTTGAAATGGAAAACAGAAAGCTAGAGACAACATGAACAGACTGCTCTGCTCATTATTAGAATTGAAAATGTCACAACAGCATGAGGTTAGTGAGCCAAATTCTCTTCTTGAGTGTAAACTCATGCACTTATTGGTAACTTAAATATTTTAAGTCAATTATAATAGACAAAAATATATTCAGATTAGTAACATTAAATTCTCTGCCAAATATAGCGTATATTTTAAGCATTTAACAGATATGTTCTCTATTAATGTACTATTATTATGATCACAGCTGAGTAACAAGGAATAAAAATTCTTAGAGCTGGGAAGTAATTTTTTCCTCAATACTAGTTAAGTTTTCTTTGTATGATACAGTACACCAGAACATGGTGATGAAGTTATATAACAATAACACACTTTGTATTGTCTCAACAGCTCATAACAGCTGTATTAAAGAACTCTATGTTCAGAAAGATCACTTAGGAACAGGGAAAGAAAACAGAAATGTGTTTTATCCCAGGGAGGTTGGTCAGTCAAACAAGATAATGCATGTACAGAACTGAGGTTTGCATACCCAAACAAACAAACAAAACATAGCAAATTTACTGTTTTTTCTTACTTGTACATGTTGTAGTCCTTGCTGGGAGTTAATCTGGCAAATATAGATAAATAAAAAAAGCCAATCAAACAAAAAAACCAATAACACTGAACCGTATTAGGAAATGGAACTTACTTGCAATGACTGGAAAGTATTTAGACACCATTCTACTAGATAAACACAAAAACTGCTTCAACACTGTGTTAAGCAACTTTAAGTGAAAGTAATTGAACTCTGTGCAGTTATTCTGTGGTTGACACTGAGTGATGCCGATTTTATCATGGCTTTATTTGAGAGAGAAGCACTGTTCCTTGTGAACTCTTTCTGTCCTGTGATGCAGGGAGATTCGGGAGGACCACTGTCGTGCAGGCACGAGGAAGTGTGGTATCTGGTGGGCATCACCAGTTGGGGTGAAGGCTGTGCTCGGCCCCGGCAGCCAGGAGTCTACACAAAAGTTGTTGAATATTCAGACTGGATTTTGGAAAAAACTACATAACATGAACATAACTTACTGACTCAAAATGATGTTGTAGAACAATAACCCTGCGAGCAATGGGATGATGTTTAATGTAAAAAAAAATGTTAAAAGTTTTTTTAAATGGTGTTTCCTGTTAACTCTAAGCATAAAAGACTTGATTAGAGAAGTAGAAAAGCAAAAATGAATGAACTTTACAATGACTGAATTAAAATCAGCAGCAAAAGTAGATTCTCTAATCACTAAATTGGCAGAAATATATTGCATCTGAACCACTGATTTCTTCTTTCATCTCTAGCATAAAATATTCAATGGGACTTGTCCAGGGAGATCGGGATTTTTTGTTTTACTTCAGTGATGACAGGACCTCCTGCTCTTGTGCAAATACAACTGAAATTAAAATTGATTAAGAGAAAGTATTAAAAGGCCAGGAAAATCTGGCCTGACATCTCTAGTCCAAAAGTTCATTGATGATGGACTGCAACTGACATTACAATCCTCTTGATTAAATAAACTATCTCAGCTACAGAATAATTTTCTTTGTTTTACCTTGATAATATCTTTCTCCTTTCTTTTTTCTTTCATTCTTTCTACTCATTTTTAGTCAGGTAACAAAAACATTTTGTAGACAAAATAAATACTAATGTGAGAAGCAGCAGTCAAAATATTTTTCCGTAGTAAGAAGTATTATTTCTGGATCAGAAGGGAGCAAACACTTTTCTTTTGCTTTTGTCTTTGCTGAACTTGTTTCCTAATTCTCTACATTGCCTTAACTGCTGAAAATATGTTCCAGAATTCTGTTTATGATGGCCTCACAGCCACACTGGGCATGCTGTGGAGGTCTACACTGGCAGTGTCTTTAGGAGTAAATGAAGTAATTAAATAAAATTAAATAAAAATCAAATTTATGGAAAAATACTCATCAAGCCACCATAAATGAGTTCAGCATTTAATTTTTTAATGCATTATTTGCAACTATCACCAAGGAAAAATGAAATTCCACAACTACAAGATTACAAGCTGCTGTACCTATCCCTAACCCTACAAAGAGCCCCTGTTGTTGGCGAGCTCTCTTCCCTCTTCCCCATAGTGGGCTCCCAGTGCTGTAGATCCCTGCTTTGAGAACCTCTGTGCTGGCTGCAGCTGTTCAGAGAGCCAAAAGGCAGAGGTGGAAGAAACACGGCAAGATGCAGGTGTAGAATGGAAGATAAAAGTGAGGGCTGAAGTTATCTTCATGCTCTGTTTAATCCAAACCTGGTTTAAAATATCAGCAATCCTCAGATGTGCTGTCAAAAACTCACAGGCTTAAATAAAGGACTGGGAGTGAATAGGAAAAAACAGAAAGCACAAATGCACCACAAGAAGGAGAAATATTTCTGGCATTCAAGTGTGGTTCTATTCTCAAGGGGAATGAATGAAGACTTGGAAAAGAGCTGCTGAAGAAACAAAGGAAATATGTCACTGTGAAAACAGAGACTAAAATTCTCAAATAAAGAGCCAGCAGGAGACCATCTGCAATACTCATCTGCCAATCCTTGAGCTAAATTTGTATTTGCTAAAGAACATATGCAGTGTCAAACTGAGAACCTTTAATGCTTTCTTATAATAATAATGTCATCAGCATCTGTGTTAATGATCACGATCCTGCTTAATCTTTCTGATATCAATAGGTACCTTACAGTAAATGAAAGGCAGTTTATGACCTTTTTTTCTCCTTCCTTTTCCTCTCCCTTGTTTGGAAAAAATAATTAAAAGCACCATAAAACCTCTTTTAGTCTCATTAAAGAAAAATCTGGCCTTATGTTTTAAATCTTCCCCTCTTTATGTTAGCACAGAACATAAACTTTAGTGCTTTAGTTGTTATTTTGATTAATGGTAAGTATCTCTGGCAGTGTTTTATATTCAGCTTTCTAGTTATACTGAAAATCAATGAAGCACATCATCTCGCTTACACCAGATCAGCAGAAATCTTTCAGGGGGCAAGCGCCGCTGTTGGTGTATTGTATGATGGCATTAGTCTGCCCTGAGACTTTGTACAAATAAGGTCCCTGATCCCAGAAATTTATGGCCTTGTTCAGTCACAGAGGAAACACTTCATACACACAGTGATAGTCTGGAGGGCAGTTTGTTCATTGTAAAGTAAAGCAGGCTGTGGAGTTGCTCAAATGGACTCCTCAGTTTGTAGTCATTTTAATAAGATATAAACTAAACAAAATTGTTTTTCCATTAAATTGGTATCGCACTGTGTTTTTTTCCACCACTGATACTCTGCTTTATGACTGAGTCTGACGTATGTTGTCTTGTTCCCTGAAGGTGTTCAAGAGATGTTTAGATGTTGTACTAAGGGTCATGGTTTAGTGGGGAAATACTGGTGGTAAATGGATGGTTGGACTGGATGACTTGGAGGTCTTTTCTGTCTTTGTTAATTCTATGATTTTTGAAATTTACCTGAGCTGGGAATAGGAAGACATGAAGCCTTACATTGCTTCTGCCCAGAGGAATCCAAAATTCTTATGGTGAAGATGTACAAAGATCAACAAAATCCATGCTTCCTGAGGGGGAGGGAAGGGAATCATTTGGTATAAGATTTTTAGTAGAAGGTTTATTTATTTTGTGAAAAAGGATTATTCTGCCATGATTAAAGCTGCATTGCAGACTCTGAAAAGCAAGGAAGGATCTGGATAGAATGAAAATCATCCATGGTGGCAGTCTTTCCAGTAGAAGAACTATTAAATTAAAACATGGATTCTTATTCCCTGCCTGATTTCCAGTATATATGGAGGTTTCTTTTTGAAAATTATTACTAGCTCATACAATTCACGAAATATCTGCATTGTAACATCACAGAATCACAGAATTGTAGGGGTTGGAAGAGACCTCCAGAGATCATCTAGTCCAACCCAATGAACATAACACAATGACATAATAAATATAAATTTCCACCTCATATAAAAGGCAACAATCTGTGAAATTTTACATATTTCTAGCCAAGCATTTTCTGGAGCAGTAAGTTAACAGCTTTTCCTGTGGTCTTTGTATTGAAAAATGTGTTATTGATGTTTATAGATTTATTAGAGCTATTTACAAATACATTATAGTTACCAAGGTTTATTGAAATGTTATAAAAGTGTTTTTTTTTAGTGAGGTTGTACAGTGGAGATGTAAAAGAGTTATTTTGCATCATTTGGATAGGAGAGAGGAGAGCAGTGGAATCCATATGCCAAAACTTTGGATTTCAGAGAATCCAAAACTTTAAGATGGGCAAAACGAGGTGGTGGAAGCAACTGACATAGTTATAAACATGAAAAAGAAATTGAATAAAGAAAGAGAATGTATACTTATTTACAGTATAGATATTCTATATATCTACAGAAATATTATTATGGCTTTCAACAAGCCTCTGATTTCTCTAATGATCACAACGTGACCAGTTAAAATTTCAGGGAAAAGGAGAAATACTTTCATGAATACTAAAAAAACATTTCAAGAGATTGGTCACTAGGTGGCACTTTTGCTCTAATTTGTATTGCATTCAAAAACCATTGTGAAAAAGGAACTTGTTTTAGTATAGCTTTTATGAGAGAAAGTGTATGTTCAATAGATCTAACAAAGATACTTTTATCCTTATATGCATAGCTGAGAAATAATCATAAATAACTGAATTAGCATCTTCTTTTGTGGATTTCAGAGAGTTCATGGTAGGTATGTTTAGCTGCACTTCTCCATCTGACAAGGGTAAACTAGGACAACAGCACAGGAAACAAATCCCTACCTGTGGAACTTTATGATATTTCACATTAAATATGCATCAGAACTATTGAAAGTCCCTGTAAAGGCCCTGAGCACTTTGACTCGCTCTTGGGAGTCAGACTTAAAGCAATCTTGGGTACAGTGCTGTTGGCTGCCCCTGAGTTAGGGAGCTGGAGGCAAACAGCTTGAGGAGCTGTGAGAACCTGGCCCTTGAACATTACTGCACATGATAACCTTGAAGCCAGTTTAGACTATATTTTAATAATGTATGACTGGTTCCTTCCTGCATAAATTGCTCAGGATTGAACAGGGATGAAATTCTGAGTTGTTTCTTTCCAACGTTTGCTCTGGATGCAACCAAAGTGGACCGTGCTTAATGATGTCCCAGCTACTACAGGCTCTTGTGAAGCAGAGGATAAGTAATATCTTACTATCCTCCTACAACTCCATGATCACCAGGTAGGCACTGGTCTTTGTAAAACTTGCAGCAGTCAGGCAGGAGGAGAGAGATGTGCACCAGAGCTGAACAAACCAAAGATTTAGAGAAAGTCATGCACTGAAAAAATTACAGCAAGAGACTGAAGCAGTGCATAGGATACAGTCAAGGAACTTCTGCCACCATTTAGGACTGGGTTAAACCACAATGTAAGTGGTCCCATCTTGTGCACGCAAGATAGACTGAACAGTCTTCTATATGCTGGCTCTGATCAACACCAGCAATACAAAAGCAAGGTTTGTAGTTCGAGTGATTTCCAAACTTGAAATATTATCATCAGATTTTTTGTTTGTTCATTCTTACTCATTCTTTAGCTGGTTCAGTCATTCCATTCTGCTGCAAGTACCAGAAATTTACACTAGGACCTTTTTTTACTTTCCTGCAATTGTGTTTGTTTACAAATCTCAAGTGCAATCAAAATCATAATAAAGCCAAAGTAATGAAAAAAAAAATGATAAGAAGGTAAAATAGATGTAAATATGACTAACACGAAGGTGTGAATTACTTGTGCTAGCTTGATAAGTGTGACCTTTGCCATCACTAGGAGAAGGCTCTGCCCTGATCCTGGCAGTGAACTTGATAGTGCCTCCCCACAACCTGGCTGCAGCTTCAGCTAACAGCAGGGCAGGGGGCAATGGCTAAGCCCTGACAATACCCTGGGTAGTGAGATACCACTGTGTAATTAATATTTTATTCCTATAGTGTCAGTATTTTCTGTTAATTAGACAGTTTGGATTATTAACCTATTAAAATGTTAACGATGCTAGCAATACATTTTGAATGTGTATTTATGATGTGTTCCCTTTTGCCCTTAACAAAGCTTTCGATATGACATTAAGTAAATGGAAATTCACCTTGGGTTACAGAGGCATGCAAGGAAAAAGTAGCAAGCTATCCCAAGGTGGTAGCGCAGCTTCTGTTTGGAGAACTGTCAGCCATTGATTGAAGGCAAAAAAACCACTCCTTTTACAACTCTTTCTACTGTTTCTGAGCTCTTACATTATATTACTCTGCATAATATAATAGAAACTCATCTCAGTTGGCTTCCAGGCACTACCTAATGAAAAAACATTGGTAAAATAAATAACCCATATCTTCCTCAAAAATAGAGTCGATATTGGCATACAGATTTCATACTTAGTTCATATTGATTATTTTTTAATTTTATACAGAATTTTCTGTATTTGATATTGCTTTTAAAGCTGCATCTGCTAGATTCATAGGACTGGACGAGAAGGTCACCTTTATGCATAAAAAGTACATTTCTGTCTCTTGTGGTTGCAGGAAAAAAAAGCTGAAAAACATGACCTGTGGCCATCCTACAGGCTACGAGCTACCATTAGTATTTGTAAGCAGTTTTTCTGAACAAAAATCCTCCTGATATTAAAGCTTTTTTCATTATTTCCAACAATCTGACTCACAGCTGTCACATGTGTGGCACTGACAGTACTATGTGAACCTTCACGCAAGATGAAGGGTAAATCTACTGAACTAAAAAATAGAAGCCAAATGTTTCAGCAGAACTTAAATCATTTTTTAAAGTCTGGTTTATAGACAAAAGGGAATGCAAGAAGTTCAGGTCAGATTTTTCTGAATTGAAGTCACTGACACTGGTTTCTCAAAGGTAAATATGCACTGCTGAAATACTCACAAATCAAGAGCAGTCTCAGTAGACAAGCCACAGAGGGTATGCCAGGACTTCCTGTTACTTTTCCATTCCAGAAGAGATCTTTCTGTATCAGTGTTATCCAGACTCTCCAATATAGATTAATTTACCCTGAGAGAAACACTTGGAAAAGAGATGGATAGGGTAATTTTACAATAAATACCGGGAGCTGAAATAGCTGCTTATTTGGAATACATCACTTTCTTTCTTTGTTTCAAGACCACTTGTGATGACCCTCTACACTTTGCTCTGGTCTGACTATGGGGAAGTCTCCAAAGTAAACAATAATAATGCTGTTATGTCATTAGGAAATTATAGCAATGTTTTCAGTTGCTATCTCTGTGCTCTGATTGATGGAGAGACTCTCAGTTGCAGTATTTCAGAGGCACACTTAACAATACTATGATGACCATCTACAGTACTTTAGGGCAGACAAGATTACAGGCAGAGAACTCATGTTTCCTTAATGCATTTTCTGAACGTAAGGGACACCCGTGGTGGAATGACTCATGCCTGCCGGGTAAGTGAGACACTTACTTTTTCAATAAATTCCATTAACAACTTTACTACTTGCAGTTGTTGACAGATGAATGTAGAGGTTAAATGCATATGCATGCATATGCATATGCATTTTACATATGCATATGTTGGTTTCTTTCACAGGAAAAATTCTAGTCTGTTATTTATTTTTTAGCAAATAAGATATGAATGTACAGTAGACTATAAATATTAAAATCAGCTCCTAGCTAGCTACTATAATGTAGTGCTGAAATGGTTTGTGGACTTGCATTTCAGATGATAAGATCAATTTTGTAAAGTACAGGTCTTTGTACTTTGTAGAGTGTTGACTATGCATCTTCTTTCTGAAGTGCAGTCAACAGGCATTTTTGACTGATTGGGATCATTCTGTTGTCCATTTTGTTATTGTTCAGCGTATAAAATGTTCTCCATGAATCAAAGGTTTTTCAAAGCATGGTAGACAGTAAAATAGATTATGTGAATTTGTCAAAAGTATGCATACCCCTGTTAACTATGGCAACTGTGTACCAATTTTGTTCTGAAGCAATACTTGTTAAATTTATAAGAATGTGAGAAATAAAAAAAAAATCTCTAAAAATAAACAATAAGTACTCAGAGAGATAGCCATAAAATCAACATTCTTCGTAACTCTTTTAGATATGGCACTGTAAGAGCTTTGGTTGTTGTGTTCTGCAGTTTTTCTGCCAAGGTAGAAAGTAAACAGATACAAAACAAAGTGAACCTTTAAATTGCCCTTATTTTTAGAATGCAAAAATTTCAAAAGAAATGCGTATTGTATTCATTAAGTATATTTTAAAAGTATGAATTTGTTAGGAAGTTTGTTTTCTTAGCGTTTGAGTTTAGTTTTATTTTAAAGTTTTAATTTTTAATGTCAATGGACAAATCAAAATGTTGAAAAAATATTTTTTGACTAAATGAATAATTTCTGAAAGTTTTGACAGCATTCATTAATTTCTCTTGATAAAATGCAGACCAATTTGTGCAAAAGCTCTACTTAGAAACAAAAAGATTGCAAAGTTCGGATTCAAAAATAACTTTTTAAAACTTTTCACTCTATCTTCTGTTTTAGTGGGGGCAATTAGATGGATCAGATGCTTCTGCTCTTATTAAAAAAAAAAAAGAAAGAGCACCTGACTCTTTACTTTTCAAAGCAGAAAATGTTCGAAATATCCAGAATGTCATCCAAATCTTGATTTTAATCCATCTTGGCAAATTTCAGTTTTTACACAGGTGTTTATTTTTCTGGTTATATCCGTAAGTCTCAAGTGAACGTATCTGTCATGCCTGTAAACCCTTCAGAGGGTAACAAGAAACCCTGGATTTTCAATCAAAACATGGCTGTTATAGATACAAAAAGTTTCTGAATGCAGATTATTTCTACACTTTTTGTCAAGTAATCTGTTGGAACTGACTTCTTCTGTTCAGTGACTGAACATATTTTGTTCTTGCCTGTCCATCAATGAGGCTGAGCCTCTCATACCTGAGGTACACAGTAGTTCTATTGTCAGCTGACTTCTAATGAAAGAAACAACAGAAAGCACATCTGGGTAACCTATGTTGTAAGTCAGATTCCCCGTGTCAGGTCTCAGTTTTGACTACAGATTATTTGTATTTCATAAGCAGAAGTTTTAAGCCATAATGATGTGTAGTAAGCCTCTCCTTCACACTATGCAGTTGTAAGAACACAAGTCTAGCTAATCAAATTAAATAACAATTCAGTCTTCTAAGGTTTTATTTATCATCCCGTTGATCCTAGCATTGACATCCTCTCTTCAATGACCACTTTTTATATCATCAGAAATGTTTTTTATAGCAGAAAGATAAAGAAGATTTTTCCCTATTATATGAGCATACAAGTAAATAGTGCAGCAAAAATCTTCAGGTAAGAAGATTAGATACATATAGAGTGGATCCAGAGGAGGGCCAAGAAGATGCTCAGAGGGCTGGAGCATCTCCCCTACAAGGACAGGCTGAGAGAGTTGGGGCTCTTCAGCCTGGAGAAGAGAAGGCTCCGGGGAGACCTCATAGCAGCCTTTCAGTACCTGAAAGGGGGCCTGCAGGAAAGCTGGGGAGGGACTTTTTATAAGGACATGTAGCCACAGAACAGGGCAAAATGGCTTTAAACAGAAAGAGGGTAGATTTAGATAGATATTATGAAAAAAATCTTTACTGTGAGGGTGGTGAGACACTGGAACAGGTTGCCAAGTGAGGTTGTGGATGCCCACTCCCTGGAGGAGTTCAAAGCCAGGCTGGATGGGGCTTTGAGCAACCTGGTCTAGTGGGGAGGTATCCCTGCCTACAGCAGGAAGGTAAGAACTAGATGATCTTGAAGGTCCCTTCCAACCTGAACTATTCTATTATCTATATCTGCGGAAATAATTATTTGAGATAAAATGAGAGGTTGGAAGACCTCTGACATCAGGGAAGGAGTTAGAGGAAACTGAAGGTCATGCTCATGCTAAGCAGCACATGTAGAAGAACTGGCCATCCCACTGCAATTTTAAACCATAGATAGAATTTATGGCTGAAGGTAAGATTGATGAAGGAGCTTACACAAAAAAAAAAAAAAAGATGAGAAAAGGAAAGAAGATAGACAGAGATAGCTTAATATACTTAGACAATTGAAGCATGCAAATGTCTAATAAGTCAAGCAAGAGAAGAAAATGAAGTATTGCTGACTTTTAGACTTTCAGCTATTACATAAATATGAGAAAGAGCAATACTTTAAAAAGAGTGGAAACACAAAGCCCCAGTTCTGTCCATCAGCAATTTATGGCAGTATATATAATTATGTAATAGAGGGAAAATAGAAAAAGGAGTAGCAATACAATTTATATTTGGTTGATGGATGGTCGAAGTTCAAGGAAACACAATAAGGAGCACTGCCATTTGAGTCTGATACTTTTTCAAAGTATACCAGATGCAGCTTGAGCCATCCCAGCTACATTTCAATTAGAGCAATGTCCATATTCTTCTCTTCTGAAGAATGTTCCCTTTCTTGCCTGTCGGAAAACCAGCCTTGAAATATTGCAGGAGTGAAATGGATGTCATTGCCTTTCGACCCTGAGGGTTAGAGTGTTTCAGATGCAGCTAAAGTGACCCATACACTTAAAGGAAAAAAAAAAAAATCCAGCCAGCAGTAAAGTCTTATGGCTGTAAAAGCAGACAATGCTGACATGAACTGTTTGGGATTCACAACAGTGAGAGAGACTCTGTCTCTTCTCCAGTCAGCAGCTAGTCCCCCTGTTACTATAGGTAAAGGCCAGAATTTCTCCCTGTGGGATATTGTCCTGTATCTTCTCTATGCTATACTTTTAGGGCTGTAAAGTGACAACAACAGATTGATTTATTGAACCTCTCCTGTATCAGAGGAGAGGCAGTGGGTTGCCTCCTGTAAGCCACCCCCGGGCCAGGCCTGTGTATGCTGGCCTGTCTGAGTGATGCCAGGGTGTGGATGCTCCACAGTGTCCCAGGGCAAATTGTCTCTGTTGAATGGTAAGGGATATTAGCCTGGATTCAGCACAGTCTTAATATAAGTATTTGCTTCTTTTGTTTGCTTCCCTGTTTTGCTTTGGAGCTTGTTCAGAGATTTGGTGCTTAGTGGTGCTAAATTGCACTTCATGATCGTGCATACAAAGTGCGCGATTCCATCTGTTGTCTTTCTCTGTATATGAGCTTGCATAATTACTTATTCAGGCAGAAGTTTGGTCTTACAGTTGACGTTGTGTTGGCTGAGGGTGCTGGGTGTTCTTTTAGCTGAAAGAGCATTCATTAGCTGTTAAAGTGCATTTAAATGCAAGAACTATTTTGATGAATTCAGAGAGACGTGAATGAAAGTTGTTCCATAAGAATTTGTTGTATCTTCTGTTCTTAATAGCTCTATTTTTCAAGGGGTAGATTAACAGAACTCTCAAGTAAGTTTTGTGTCCAGTTTTGGGCTCCCCAGTACAAAAAAGACAGGGGTCTCCTTGAAAGAGTGCAGCAGAGGGCTACAAAGATGATAAAGGGCCTGGAACATCTCTCTTATGAGGAAAGGCTGA